>PVKN010027902.1:0-13394 GCA_004027915.1 Capromys pilorides
ACCCCAGGGACAGTGCAGGGCCTTCCAGGCCTTCCGTCTCCAATGGGGGCTGTGCTTCTGGTCTTTCAGCTTCTTGAACCGAGTGGACGCTGGATCCCTGGCCTCTGTGGACTCGCCTGCCAGCAGTCCAGTAAAGCCCTGTACCACACATGTATTCTATTCCTTTCTCTTCTCTGTGGAACTCTGACCAGGGTCCCACATCAGAACTGCATCGATATCGGCCTCAAGCTGGTTTCCCTGGCCCTTCCTGCAGAGAAACTGTGGGGCCACTGGGGCATGGGCAGCTCCAGGCTGGGGACCCTGACCTCTTGTGAGCCAGAAGCCTCGCCAGTTGTTGTCACTGGTCAGACCTCCCCCATTGTGAAATGCTAACACACCAAGGTAAACAACAGCACGACCCACAACCTGCTGCATCGGTATCTGGGCACGGCGCACCGAGCTGTGACATCCTTGTCCACCTGGCCCTGAGCTCCCTGGCTGGTGGTTCTCTGGTGGGGCAGCTGCTGCTGTTGCTCCTCAGGGACCAACCGAAACACCCTTCATTTCTTCCCCTGAAGGCTGTATTTCCTTCAGCTGTAGTGACGCCTTCCCTGTGAATTCGGCGAAGTCTGCAGCATCGCTCCACTGCTCCCCACTGACCCATGTGGTGCCTGAGACACCTGGTGACCTTGCCCTTTGGTTGGGATTCCTGGGTGAAGCTGGATGAGGACAGGGGGGCCAGTACTGGTCTTGGTGCAATGGCCAGCACACCCTGGAAACGCAGCAGACTGGACAATGCTGCATCCATCTCTGGGCTTGGGGAGGCGGGGTGTCCTGGGCCAGCACAAGCCCTCCCGTGGGCTCAGCTGGGAGGGTTCTGTCAGCACTCCATGTCCCACAAGCTTGGTCGTCTGGGCCCACACACAATCCACTTGCTCTAGGGCAGGGTCCCAGAACACCCTGTCAAGTGTGATTTGTCAATGAAATGCGTGTCTCATCAGAGTGTTAAGAATTCATTCCAGCTGCCTGGAGCTCCCTGTTGGGAGATCCACTTGTCCCACGGGGCAGAGTGGACTTCCCGCCACACCGGCTGAGACGTCAGCAGATCTGGCCTCTTCCCTTTCCTGACAGCAAAGCCGCAGGCCTGCGATGGTGACCGTCCTGCTGGGCCCTGCACGTGGCCAAAGGGAAGCAGATGCAGGCAGCTTTGGCAGCAGCTGGGCAGCAGCAGCTGGCTCTGGGCAGGGCCAGCACTGGTCTGCAGCCCCGCTTCAGGCCTTTGGGGCTGCTCTGAGCTGCCTGTGACGTGGCTCCCCGTGCTGAGTGAGCTGGGTCTCCCCCAGCACATCTGCCACTCACACACGGGGGGTCGGTGGTGCCCGGCCTTGGCCCAAACCTCCTGGGCTGCAAAGAGTAACCAGGCTGTTGCTGCCCCCAAGCTGGGCAGCCAGGTGTGGGCGAGGCCCAGAGTTCCTTCCATCTGCCTCTGGGGGTGTGTGTGGCAGGCTCAAGGGGCAACGCAAAAACACCTTTTCATTTTCATGGGTAATCCTACAAACACTCATTTTTTATGGTGTGTGTGTGCACGCTGGAAATTGAACTCGGTACTTGCCCTTGCCAGGCAGATGCTGAACCGCTGAGCTACATGCCCAGCCCCTCATTTTTCTGTGCGATAGCATTTTCAGCCAGTTACTGAGACCGTGAAAAGCACGTCTCTACCAACCTACAGTCAACGAGCAGCTCCAGCAGCATCCATGTTGCCATGGACTCTGCGACACCCCTACCCTGTGGACAGCTGCCCTGGTGCTCCGCTGGCCCACTGCTGCTATTCTGAATTGCTTTTGCTTTTATTGCTACATGCTATATTGACCTTTATAAAAAAAGCTGTAAGAGTGTCATGTTAGAATCTCCTACATACTTCTCTGATCTTCAAACACCAACACCTCAGGGCATTTTAATCTGTTTTTCTTTCTGGTACCAAGGATCAAACTCAGGACCTTGTGCTTGCCAGGCTTGTGCTTAAGCTGCTGAGCTATCTCCCCAGCCCTAATCTGCTTTTCAAATGCTCTCTGCATTTATTTGTAAAGGTAGTTTTATTACTCCATACCATGTGAGATAAAGCTGTGGGCGTGATATCCTGTAATCCTAGATAAGTCAGTATTGATTTCACATGACCTCAGTGGAAGACTTCCTCCTCTGAATCACAGGCAAATAGCAAAATCGGGAAATAAACATTGATGTAGCATTAATATTAGATCAACGGAATTTATGTGTTTCTTCTTGTTGTCCCAACAGTATGTTTATAACAAAGCAAAGACAGCTCAAGCAATGTGGGGTGCGTTTGCCTGTCATTGCTTCAGGGTAGGAGACTTCTCCAGCCTTCCTGGGTCCTGCCCAAGACCAGCATTTTGAAGCACCCACGCAGTTTCTTTACACCACAGGCCTCAGCTGGGCTTGTCTGGTGCTGCCCAGGCTAAGCTGCAGCTCCTGCCTCTGGCGATACCAGTAGCACCTCTCCGGGCCAGGGTCCCATTCCGCAGGTGATGTCAACTTTGCTGGCTATGTCCCACCGTGGGTGCTGCTTCCCCACTGTGATTGCTAGGTCCCCGAGGCATGATCGGTCCTTGGAATCTCACGCCTTCCCTCTGGGCTGGGCCACTATTCTGCTCGGAGCCTGGGACTGGTAGGATTTGGGCTCGGTGCAAGGAACATCAGCGGTGAGGCCGTGAGTCAGATGGGAGAGGAGCAGGCTCGGGCAGGCGGAGTCGCGGTGCAGCGATTCCCTGGACGTCAACCGATCGCGCAGCCCGGGAGGCTCTGGTGTGTGGAGCAGTTCCCTAGTCGAGTACACTCCGTTTTCATTGCTACTCTCTCCACGCCCCTCTCCCATGTGCCCTTTCCCTTGGGAGCCTCCTACAGGCCCCTGGGCCTGGCCACTTTTCTGTGGCCTTTCGTGTCTCTCTCGCACCACCCAGAGTGTTCTCTGCTCTCCATGCTATGCCACGCCACGCCTTGTGGCCTGTTTTCAGGCTCTCCATCCTGGCAGATCCTCATTAGGAGAGTGACTTCTGGTGTCTGCATGGAGCGGATTATGGGGTGCCAGGAGAGGGGTTTTCCCAATCTTATCTCGAACATGTTTCTTCCAACAGTGAGGGTTGAACCCAGGGCCTTCACAAGGACTGTTTTATTTTTTTATTTTGAGCCAAGATGTCTTTGAGCTGCTAAGTTGCCCAGGCAGAGCTGGAAGTTGTGGCCGCTTTGTCCCAGCCTCCAAGCGCCTCTTCACTGGAGGTGCCCACCCTTCCCATCCTGGAAGAACTTTAAAATGTGAAATTGACCACGGAGAAAGAGACGGTGCCCACTGCAGCTTCCCACAGGGATTGGCCCATGAGAGACCGAAGGGAGCGCCAGGCCCTGCCCAAGGGAGAGCACACCAGCAGGGCATGGCAGTGGTTCGAGGCCCCGCAGCACTGTGGCCCCCAGGGCACCTTGCCCTTTGGTGAGCATCAACCAGGGAACCAGTGAGAGAGGGCTAGCAGTTTGGCTGAGGGGTGGAGATCAGCCGGCCTTCGCAGGGTCTGGGAACAGGGCAGACGTGCTGGCAGTGAGAGGAGGGCTCGGTCCAGAACACAGCCCCACGGAGAGGCAGGGCTGCCCGCAGGCCTGGCCAGCTCCCCAAGGGCCTGCCTCTGTGCAACCCCCAGCCTGAGTGCCTCCAGAGGCTGAGGTAATAGAAGAAAGATAATCATCTGGTTGCTGCCAGTTGGAGAAGCCCAGCTTCAGGCTGCTCTCCCTTTCCCGGTCCACCCCGAGGGGCACAAAGAGCCCAGGAGACATTTTCCACAGAAGACAAGTTATTTTCTCCTCAGAGGACAGACCTCTGAGCTGGTTTAGTCCTATGTTCTGTTGTCCTTCTACCTCTGTGGGGTGGAGGTTCTGGTGAAGACTCCTTACCAGATGGGAGCAGGAACAGAATAGGAGCTGGGCAAGAGTCCTACAGAGAGGATGGTGTCCCCCGGGTGGGCGGAGCTTGGAGTGATGGGTGGGACCAGGGATGCTCCTGCAGAGCTCACCCTGTGGTGACCATTAAGCCTTCCCTCCCCAGGCAGTGATTTGATAGCATGAGCCCCATGCCAGACTGGCCAGAGCATCTTGGTCCCTGAACCCTGGCCCACAGTGCAAAGGGGAAGCACTTGAGACTTCTCACTGCAAGTGAGTTGTCCTCTGAAGTGCTACCACCTCCCTTGAAGGCCCCCACTGCCCCAAGTGTCCACACTGGCAGCAACAGCCCACACCACTGGGCATGAAGAGCCAGAGCCCAGATTTCTACCAGGGCTTGTGGCTGGGCTGGTGGACCGCAGGAGAGAACAAGGCAAAGGTCTTTATCCTCCGAACAGCCACCCAAGACAGGCTGTTCCCAGCCCCCAGTGCATGCACGGGCATAGAGAAAACCCCCAACTTTTCTTCTCCAGTCAAATAACCAAAGCAACCATCTGCAGTCTCCTCAGCAGGCTTATGCCTCATGAGAGTGCTCGGAGATGTGGGTTTGAGAAGTCTCTCAGCACACACACATGAGCACATACAATCTGGCTGGACCTTGGAGGAGAGGTGTCTCCATCCTTGGAGACTCAGCAGGGGACACATTGCTTGTGTACTGAGTGAAGCTATTGAGACAAGAATACTTAAGCTATTTTTTTCACACCATTTCATTCAACCACTTTTTCCCAAAGTAAGGATTCTGTATTTCAGCATTCGCATATCTGCACACAGATGAGCAGCTTTTAATTGCTATCATGTGACTGCATGAGAAGGTCTGGGGCAGGAGCCAAGGTGCTAACCCCAGGACACCCTGGTGACAGCTCTCCCAGCTGCCCAGGCTGTGTCACTGGGCTGACAAGAGACCCTGATGGCCACCCAGCCAGGGACAGCATGGAGGGGCAGGGCATTTGTAAGAATGAAGGCAGAGGTTACGTTGGTTTGAGTTTCCATGAAAACAGCCCCTGGGATCAGTCTGTGGTTTATTTGTTCTGCCCTAGGTGGTAGGAGGAGGTCACCTCATGAATGTGTCCACCAGCAGTGCCTGAGGCAGTGCCCAGCCTGCAGGGTCCTCTGAGAAATGTATGGAACAGGCCTCAAGTCAGCTGGGGGCAAAGGGGCAGAGATCACCACGCTGCTTTCTCAAAGGGGCTAAGGAGGGTGACCCTGTGCAACCCTGGCCTGGTCTGGCCTAGGGGGACAACCTGCGAGGCTCAGGCAGAGATGCTGTGAGGGACTGTCCTGCAGCGTGGGCCCAGGAGGCAAGGCCTGCAACCTGCGCTTCCACAGAGGAAACCACAGCTTGCAAACGCTGCAAGGCTGCTTCTTCAGATCCCTGCAGTCTCAGTTTAGAAGATTCGCGCTGCACCCAGAGCGTGTGCAATGAAGAGAGAGGCTGCTACACTCTGTGGGAAGGCATTCTAGGCTGCTCTCTGCCTGCTGGCCACCCCACCCCCAAATCCCTGCAGCTGTGGGGATGGCTGGCCTCATTCCTGGTGACACTCGCTGGACGAGAGACCTTGTCCTTACAAGTGACATCATCTGCTATGGCCTGTCTGTCTCTGGGACTGGTGCCAGTGGTGACCTCGTGTGGCACCCTCAGGCTGGACCAGTGTCCAGGAGGCATCTGCTGAAATCACTTCCCACTCGCACTGATCGACTGCACCCTCATGAATGTGTCCAGCTGGACGCTCAGCTGCTCCACGCAGCATGGGTGTGGGGCCTACCTCCAACCCCTCATCCTCCAGCTCACAGCAAGGAAGACAGCGTCCTGAAAGCACCGAGAGGGAGGTGGCTGTGGCATCCAGTGGCCTCAGAAGATCGACACCTGCTGTTCCCTGGGGAGCCCAGAGCCCCGGGGTGGTAGAAGGATGCATGCATCTATACATCAAAAAGTAAATTGCTGCTGGCCGAACTGTCTGCATCCAGCACAATGTGCTCTCAAAACGCAATCTGAAGTAAGATGCTCCCAGGTGCCCAAAGCCAAAGGAGGTTGTCGCTAGTGGGCTTTACCCTTCAAAACACACGCATGCGAGAATGCTAAGCTGTGCCCAGGTCAGGGAGGTGGAGGAAGAGTCGTCCTCCACCGGGAAAACACAAGAGGCAGCGTTAGTGCATTTGGGGCTTTGTCTCCTTTTTCTCTCATCTGTGATTTAAAGTACAGGTGACTAAATAATAACTATGACCCATGTTAATGGGCACACAGGAGTGAAAGGTAGGTTGAGAGGACAGCAACGCCAAACCGGGGCAGAGCTGTGCAGGAGCAGTGTGCATGCTTTGGAAGCTAAACTGCTACAGATCCAAACTGGATTGTTAGAGACATGGGATGTTAACTGGAGTCCCCACTCAGAAAACAACCAAGAAGTATAGAAGAGGAAACAAAGGGATCAGAACAGCACTCTGAAAAACCAGACAAGAGCAAAAGAAGGTCACACTGGTGGAGGAGAGGAAAGAATGTGTGAGACATACAGCCAGGACCGTGAGGCACACTCTAGATCCCGGATATGGCAGGCCGGCAGCAGAAAGATGCATGTGGGGTACAGAGCGCCGCGCCGGCTGGGCCGTGATTGCTCGGTGAGCAGGGCCCTCCCTGTAACCACGCCTTCTGTCGTCTTCTACGCTGAGGCTCTGCCCATGTCGCTGTGCCTTCGCAGGTGCTCAGGAGCACAGAGAAGCCCTCCTCCCTCTCTGCACTCCCCCAGTGCAGTACCAGCCTGGCGACTGTGAGGTCTGGCCTCAGAGAGTATGTGTCTGAGTGACAAGACGTCTGCAGAACAGCTGTGCCCTGGAGCAAGGGCCGCAGTCCTCCTCCAGGAGGCCCAGGCCAGCCCAGCCACCTGTCCAGTGGGTAAGAGCACAGGTATCCCATTGTGTCCCCGTAGGCAGGGCATTTCCAGTCAGCATCTCCAGGGACTTCTCTGTGCTTTTCCTCCCTCCCTCTCCTTCTCCAGGAATGGCACAGGTTTCTGATTCTGAAGGTGGCACAGGAATGCGGTCCCAGGAGAGGAGGGTGAGCCCATGGACAGATGTGCAGGCAGGTCCAAAGACCAGCTTTACCTCAGCAGTTCAGTTTGGTGGAAGCCTGGATCTGACTTAAGGCTCTCCCCAAACCTTCTCAAAGACCATCAACTGAGGGTGCATGCCACCCTCAGGCCTCAGCGGGGCAGAACATCAGAAGACCACACCTATGCTACAGTGTTCAGCCTCTGTGCTGGAAACATGAGGACCCACTTGGAGACCTTCACAGGACAGAGGACAATGCTGTGTCCCTGAGGCCACACTAAGCTCAGCCCAAGTCCACAGAGCCAGCATTCCCCAGGACCTGGTCACTGGCTCTGACTTGAATCATTTTGCAGTGGGCATCGAGCTCCAAAAATGTTCCCTGCCCACTTCCCTAATGGGAATGCCTCTAGCGGCACACGCTGTGGGAACCAACTCCCCTATTCTAGAAAGTCAGTCGGCCACCTAAACGATCTCCATGTGGCTGCACAAACATGCTGGCTCTGTCCCGCACTCAAGGCAGCCACGTGTGCTCAGAACGGTGTCAACCCCCTCCCCACCCCTGCCACGTTTCTTTCCCTTGTGGCTTCTCTTCCTGGATCCTGAGCTGAATCCTTGCTTCCTGCCTCTGTCAGCACGGTGCTCTGCTGATTGGATGCCTGTGCTCTGGGGAGAGTATGCCTCAGTCAGCCCAGGCAGCAGGGAGCTCTCTGCATTTTAAGCCTTTTGTCTTTTGTAAAAGTGAAAGATTCTGTCCTGTGCTGAAAGGATTTCTCCCCACTTCAGGAAAAGGAGGAATCTCTCTTGCTGGTGCTTTGGGGAACTTGCCTTTTTTTTTTTTTCATTCTTTCGATATAAGGCTTGCTGCGCAGCTCAGGCTCACAGTGATCCTTCCTGTCTCACCTCCCCAGAACTGGAATAACAGCTGTGGCACCACCACACCCAGTTTCAGGGCTGGCACAGCATGCCAGCAGTTCTGGGGCCAGCACAGCATGCAGTACTGGGGATTGAACTCAGGTCCTTGTGCTGGCCAGGCAGGCACTTAGACCACTGAGCTATCTCCCCAGCCCATCTGAGGGACTTTCCACACTCTTGAAAGGCCCAGTGTCCTCTGATAGCTCCTGGAGCATGCAGACACGGTGTGGCTCTGGTCGTCTAGGCCCTGATGGGACCTGGACTCCCGGGGAGACTCCTTCCCTGATATTGTCTCCAAGTGGCCGAGAAGCTGACCTGCCGTGTTCCTGTGGACTCCTCTGCATTTCCCCTGCTGGCCAGCCCCAGTGTCTGACTGTCTGTCCTAGGTTTCTGTCTCCACAGCTGCTGCCTGACATGAGCTGATTTTCTTACAGACCTCTAAAGCATTCTTGCTGATCAATCCAGAAAGAGTCCCTTCCTCCTTCACCCATCAAGGAAAATTGATTTGAATCAACAACCAAAGGGCTGGGGCTGATCCAAGAGGGGTTGGGCAGGATTTGTCCAGAAAGGCCCCAGCATGACAAACCATGATCCAGTTTGGGTCCCTGCGCCCCACTTGTAACACAGGAAAGTAAAGTAGATCCCTGACATTTCAACTCAGGGCCAGCCCACACATGCATTCTTGGATCATCGCTGGTTTCCTTGCTCACTTCTGCTTCCACTTTGGCAGGCCTGGTAGCTTTGCAAGTCATGGGCACTTCACAACCACTGTCCTGTTTGATCAGGATCACCTGTGGCACCTGCCTTCTGAGATCATCCTCTGCACGCCACTGGCGTTGTCTTGGAGCCTTGGGCCCTGTCTGACTGCACATCTGCCTTCTGTACATGTGGAGCTGGCCCAGCTGGGGATGCTATAGGTGGCCCTGAGCACACAGTGTGTGTGAGCAGACAGCAGAGTGAGACCCAGTGGCCCTTCTTGGGAGCCTGCTGATCCCAGTGCCTAGAACTAAGGTGACAGCAGCATGGGAAGAGCAGCTGGAAGACAGCATCTCCGGCCGGGCACAGCATGGCACACCAGGCCTCTGTCCCTGATGGGCAGCTTTTCCTAAGGGCAGCCTGGTTCTGCAGACATCGCTCTGCACTGAGCAGCATGCCACCTCACCTGTGCTCCCACCTGTGTTCCAGGGCTATAGAAACTACACTTTCCTTGCCTCACTGCCCTGTGAGCCCAGAGGCTGGGCAAAGTGGCTGCTTGGCAGGAGGCCTAGAGAGGGCACTCAGTAGTGGGAAGGGACAGGGTGGTGCTTGAGAAACAGCAAAGGGACATTTGACAGCAGGAACAGCAGGAGCAAGACTTTCCCCCTTCCCTGAGCCTCGAGCGTGCACACATGTTGGGAGCTGTGTCCAGAGAACCCATTTAAAAAACATTTGAAGAGTGTCTCCAAATGTCCCATTAGCAGAGGTCCCTCGAATGGCGGAGCTGGCGTCATACTCTGGGCAAAGAGTGAACGTTGTACACTTAACCCTAGGCTACCTCATCCTTAATTGCCGGGGAGACCCTCAGATGCTGTGTGTGTCAGCGGTGCGCATGCATGCCTGTGTTTGTAGCACGTGCCCACATATAGGTGTGTGTAGTTGGACTTGTGCATGCATCTGGCCCCAGCCCCATGTGAGGCGCCGTCTGGGCTGGGCAGGAGAAGCGCTGTCCACACCCCCGGGCCTGCCCCGAGGGAGGCAGCACTGGGCCAGCTTTGGAACCAAGCCAGCTGGGCAGTGCAGACATTTTATGAGTTTCTCAGCCACTGTTTCTACTTATTTCTGGTAGAACGTAAAATACGTTTTAATAGTGATAGATTTGAAACGTGAGAGTCCAGAAGTTCCTGGCCTCTCCCATCCCCCACAACACTGCCTCTGTCTGCACCTCCCCTTCCTCCTGAGGTGGGCGGCCCGAGTGCGAGGCCAGGTAGCCCCATGGCCCTGAAAGAAGCAACCAGGAGGAACAGTCAGAAAGAGGCTACCTCATCCGGGCTGCCCCTGCCCCTGTGTGCCCCCAACTTGGTGTCTGGGCCTGGCGATGAGCGGGAGAGCCTGGGGCCCCAGGGCTTTGTGGCCTGCGTTCTCTCCACTGCTGACTCAGCAGGCTCTTGTTTCCATAACCGAACTCAGCGCACAGCAGAGTACAAGCGCCTGGCAGGGAGAACAGCTCCGAGCGCGTTGGCTGAGAGGAAGTCCTGTCTGTGTCAACTCCCTTGGAGCTCTGGGAGGTGGCTGTGTGCCCCACGGCAGGAGCCATTTCTAGACTCAATCAGCTGACCATGGCAGGACCCTGCCGGTAGGGTGATCACTCAACCATTTCCACTGCTCAGAGATAAGCCCAAGATGCCAGCACTGGCTGCCTCAGCCCCCAGGGATTGACCCCTGCAGTTCTGCACCTGGGTATGCCCAGGCAGTGCGATGGGGTGGGGGTCAGTCAGGACCCGGAGAAAGGATCCCAGGAGCCCCTCACTGGCTTTCTGGTTTTAGGAAGCAGAACAGTGCGTGGGAAACAAAGGCCAGCACCTCAGCTCAGCCCTGAGGGGCTCCAGGCAGGGCCTGCAGACCTTTTTGCCGAAGTCAATCCCGTGCCACTGTCAGCAGCGGGCCAGGGGCTCGGCAAGCACCCAAGTCCTTGATCCTATTAGGCAGAGGTACCTCTGAGGCAGGCCAAAGATTGGTGCAATTTCAGGCACAAAAGATGCCCTTCGGGAATTGCCAAGTGGCCCATGCTGAGCAAGTGCCCAGATGTCATCGACACATGTCCCCTCAGGGCAGCCTCAGCACGGGTGCCACCAACCTCCAAAGCCAAGACTAGGGGCTTGCGCACATACTTCCCCCTTGCCAGCACTGTTCCTTATGGCTGTCTCCTGGGGACAATAGAAGGAAGTGCTGGTTTCAAGTTAAAAGTGCTTCACCATGAGTTCTCTGCAAGCGCAGAACAGAGCTGGACGGCAGGAGGCGAGGAGGGCCAGGGCCCAGGCCTGCTTCCATGACACGTCTGAGACAGAGTGGCAGAGAAAGCAAGAGCTCACACACTACACAGCACAGACACCAAGGAGAGGCCCAGGCAGGAGCTGAAGCAAAAGAGACCACAGATGCACAGTCCCAGACTGCTTCACCCTCAGAGCCCCGAGGTCTCCAGATGCAGCCCATGTGAAGGCCATGCACAGCCAAGGCATGAAGGGCAGGTGTGCACATAGTGTGCCTGTGGGCCCTTGGCCACCTCTCCTGTGGCAGCCCAGGAGTTCCCCCTGGCCTTTAGTCACTATGTGCATATAAAGAACTGAAGAAGCCATGGCTGCCTGAGCCATGGGACAGAGCCCATGTCACCTTTCTTCTGACGTCCTATGGCAGCCAGGAAGATGGGGCCCGACAGAGGTAGCCAGGCTTCAGGGCCACTGGTTCCATTCCTGATAAAAACTCACCCTCCCATTTTCAGACACAGGGTCTGGTTTCTTTTGGATCCTGAGCCTGTGAGTTGGAATTAATTTGCGTGACTAATTCAGGCTAACAATTCGCAAAAGGAATTTGTTTCAATTACCACCAACCAATGGGGCTGCATAAACCCAGACTCAGGTTAGAATTTGAGCCTGCTTGGAGCTCATCTACCCTGAATGCAGGACTCTGGGGAGGAGGGGAGGAAGATGAGGGAGGTCCCACATCAGGGAAGATCAGAGAGGACAAAATCTCACAGCTGAGAGGAGGCAGAGGCCACGAGGCAGCGGACAAAGTCCTCAGGTGTGTGCATCCTTCACGCCCGTCCTGAGGCTGGTATGGGACAAGAGCCATGTGAGGTCACCCAGTCCCTGTGTGCCTGTGCCAGCCACACCTCTCTCTTGCCTGCAGGAGCTCATCCTGGGCTCCCACATCTGATCTTGGCATCCCAGACTCATTCAGATGCTGAATTCCAGAAGACAGGGGAGTCAGTGGTTCGAGGCTTAGAGGAAACCGGTCAGAGAGCGGAGGAGTCCTCCCCAGAGAAACAGTCACAGCACACATGGCAGATGAGAGATTATAGTAACCAGATGTACAATACTGTAGCATAGTGATATTTTATTACAATGCTTTATTTGATCCTTTCCAAGGCATCATAGCAAGGATTATAATAAAGTACCGTGAGCAGCTGCACAAACTGGAAAAGCAACAAAGGCCTCAGAACGTCCAGTCCACCAGGGTTAAAGCACAGAGGACCAGAAGCCTGACTGGACAGTGGACTGACACAGAGGACAAATCAAATGCCAACAGAGAATGGCTCTGGGGCAGGTGGGTCTATGGTGAGTTGGACCAAACACCCAAGGAGGATGAACACTAATTCTCATACTTTTTCAAAAATCTCGGTGTGGGAACACTTCGTAAATCATTTTGTGAAGTTTATATTACTTAGGCCAGGGTTCCACAAAAGATCCCACAAGGGAAAAGCCGACAGACCAATATTCCACATGAATATCAGTGCGAAGGTCCTGACTGAAGCCCTGGAAGAGCAAACTTGACAGTAGACGAAATGATTATAAACCACAAATGAGTGGACCTAGAATGCAAGGATGGCTCAATGCGTGAAAATTAATTGAGGTGACATGCTACACTGGCAGGATGAAGGAAAGAACTGGGAATTAAAGGAAGCTGTAAGGCCCTAAATGAAAACCCACAGCAAATGTAACACATGTAACATGTGATGGTGGGAGATTAAAAGATTTTTAAAACTGAGAGCAATTACAAGCAAACCTACCTTCGCCAGGAATCCAGGTAGTCAGCCAGTTAGACAGGAAAAATAAAGGGGCATCTGCAGTGCTTATACCTCAAATGTCCCCCGAAAAGTCTCAAGGAGCCTGGGTCACGGGTGCTGTGCTCATCAGTGGATGCATACACTAAGGATGAACTCCGGGCTCAATGTGCTGTCTGGAAGTGAGGTCCGGGGTGGAGCCAGGGCCCTGCGGAGTGACCTAGAAGGGCGTGGTCTTGTTCCCCTGCCTCCCTCCTCTCCCAGCTTCCTGTGGGCAGCCACGGGTGGGCAGCCTTCTCCCAACTGATGCTCCTGTCCTGGAGACAGCTGACTACAGACTGACCTCACTGCAGCCACCAGCCTGGCTGAATCCCTCCTCTTTTAAATTGAGGGCCCTGGATATTTTGTCCCCCAATGGAAAAGTGTCTGATACAGCACCTGAGTCAGACAGATGTCAGTTTCTCTTCACTGATGACATGGTGGAATATCACACACAGAACCCTGTTAGCATAAGGACTAAGCAAAGCTGCAGGTTACAGAATCAGCACCTGGAGTCACATGGAATTCTGTACCCTAGCTATGAAGAACCTCCAAGGAAACTGAGAGAGCAGTAGTATCAAAAAGAATAAAATGCTAAGAAATAAACTGCACGAAGGAAGAACAGGATTTCTACACTGAGAACTAGGAAATGTTACTGAAATACATTATG
>PVKN010027903.1:0-13400 GCA_004027915.1 Capromys pilorides
AGAAAAACAAAACTGTCTTCTTTAATGCACTACTATTGTGATAGTAGAGATATGTTTAAATTACAGCTGGCTTCTAGGAAGGGTTCAATATAAATGAATAATAATATTAATAATGATGATGATGATGATGATGTACTTTTAGAAAGTTCACGTACTCCAACTCCGATTCATTTATTTTTCCCTAACATTAATCATCATTATGAGTAGACTGCCAACCCTTCTCACCAAGACTGTTTTTAGCTTGAAAAGACGGTCTTTACTGAGCAGAAATGTTCATATAGAAATGACCAACCCTGAGCTTCACAGTCAAAGCTCTGAGCGTGGAGTCAGCTTCTCCTCAGGCCTCTCTGCTTTTCAGGGAATAAATACAATAAAAGAGGAAATGTCTGAGGCCAAGCAGAAGCCTGCAGTGCACTGAAGAGTCGCTCTGCACACAAACACAGTTGGTACCTCGGGGCCCTCCACACTACCGCTCCCCAGCAAACTGACAAGAGCACTGGCAGAGAAAACGTCACCCTGCAGGCCGGGCGACACACCCTTGGGTCACACACGGAAGCAGATCTGTTACCTGCTGCAGTCGCATGGTCTGCAAGTATTTCCTCAAAGTCTTCTTTATCCAAAGAGCTCCTGGAAGTAACGCAATTATCTTAAGTTATAAGCAGATAACTGAACACTACAAATTGAGGTTATGTGGAATACACAGAAATAATGACAGTTTTGTAGGGGAATTCTTCATTTAGGATTTTGCAGGAAAACAGTGGTGACAGGTACCTGCAAAACAAACTCAGAAAAAAAACCCCAGTTATATGCAATACAGAATGTTTCCTCACTTTGGTGAGGCACATTTGCTTTTGAAGTTCCATAGTCTATCTGTCCCGTCTGTCTGTCTGTCCACCATTTAATGTGGCAACCAGGGACTGACCTCAGGGTCAGCTGAACTATATATCCAGCCCTTATAATTTTGATTTTGAGATAAAGTCTCTACATGGCATTCTCGTTTCTAAGCCTCTCAAAGTTCTAGAATTACAGGCATGTGCCACCATGCCCTGGCTTGAACTTTCTTTTAACTTTTCATTCCTGGTACATATATACATGCAAACATATGTACATGCATGCATACATACATACATATGTACATAAATACACTGATCAGCAGTAACAGAGCTCACATGTCATGGAATCAGAAGTGCACGCACTGGACAACAAGGGGGCAGAGGAGCTGAGGGGGGAGGGAGCAGAGGAGCTGAGGGGGGAGGGAGCAGAGAGGAAGGCTCTGAGGTACAACACTGGCCCCTGCCCCGTGGGGGCTGTGAGCCTAGGGTTCCATCCCCAGCAGCACTGGGGGAAGGGAGAGAGACAGAGACAGAGACAGATATGGAGGGAGGGAAGGAGGAAGGGAGAGAGGCAGGGAGAGAAGGAGGGAGGGAGGGAGATAGGCAGAGGCAGAGAGACATAAAATGTGTACTAGAGAGGGAGAAAGGGAGAGGACAGACATATAGATGGACACAGAAAGAGGAACAGAGGCGGAGGAAAATAGATACACAGAGAAAAACAAACCCTCAGGGGTGTGCCAACTGTCCAGTCAAGTAGGCAAGTGTACACGCTGGTAGATTTCACTTTGAAGTATCTCGGATCTGTATTTCTTTCTAAAGCAGATGCATAGAATTTCTTTTTGTTTATTTTTAATCTTTTCTTTACCTATTTATTTTGGTACAGGGCCTCACAATGCAGCTGGCACTTGCAGCAACCTTCCTGTCTCAGCCTTCCCAGCGCTGGGATTGCAGGCCTGTGCCACCCACCTGGTTTCAGCACGGCATGTGCTGCCGAGGCTCGATCCCGGGTCCTTACGCCCGTCAGGCATCACACTTCTTACTTCTGGTATTCTGTACATTTATCGCTCAGGTGACACTGTACTAAGCTTTGACTCTTAGCCTTGCATAGACAAGTTAGTAACAACAGCCTGCTCTTTCATGTTAGCACACTGCATTCTCCAGAGGGGAGGTTGGTAGCAAGGTAACTCGTCCCTTGCACAGCAGGTTGCCACGCTCTCAGTGGACTCCTTGGTGACCCATGTCTGCCGGGCCACTGCCGGATGAGTTCTGGTAACGGTGCCCAATTACCCTCCACTTTGCCCAGGGACACACCATCGGCTCTCCTTCGGACTTAGCTGCCCACGAGGCAGGCCGTGCTACAAGCAGGCACACAGCTAAATTTTCTATGAAACTTGGAACGTGTTGAAAAGTTCAGAAGAAAGTATTTTCAAGGAGGACAGCTGCTCAGCGCCTCACTCGGTCCTCTGAAGTTCTACCACTTCTAACTAAAGCACTAAGTAGAAATATCGTGTCTCAGTTTGTTGAGGATCATCCCATGCTGTCATATCCATCTTGGGGACAGAGATCTCCAGTGGCTTGTTAGACACGCCTCTGTGTTGAATATTCTTAAGCCTTAAGTTTTCTTCTTTTGCTCCTTGCATTAAGCCACGTCTTTCTTCTTCTTCTGAATGAGAACATACCTCACCCTAAGGCTGCACCTCCCTCACTCATGAAATGTGGGCAGAGCTTGGTTGGTTCAAGCAACACACAGCAGTGCTATTGAAATTGCCTGCCCTCCTCTTCAGAAATGCAAGAAGAGATAGCAAATGCATGTATGTGTCACACACACACACACACACACACACACACACACACACACACACAGCCATGTGGTCATTACAGAAAGATGCGATCAAAAAGACCCCAGCGAAAAGCAAAGCCAAGCAACCAAGCCAAACAGGTTGGAAGGACTGTACCCCAAATAGTCCCTAATAAACAAGGCTAGCTGTGGGTTTCAGTCCTTCATTCAAGATCCAATTATTGTTTAATATATTTTTGCAAGGCCAGAGTACTTGAAACAGTTCAGGACGTGGGCAAATTGTGCTCAAGGCCTGGCAAGCAAAACATCAGATGGTAGCTGTTTCACTAGCACAAGAGCAAGGGAGAGAGCCTGGACCAGAGCAGCGGACCAAGAACAGAACAGGCCAGGCACGGAGGGGCTACTTAGTGTAAGGCAGGCAGCTTTCAGAGTGAAAGCCTCCTGTCAGCAATGGAGCAATTGTTATTTAAAAGCCTGAACAACTCTCTGTCTTTAATAAATCAGGGAAGTGTTAAAAGGTTTCTTAAAATTTCCCAACGAAATGATTATTGTTTGTTTAAGATCTGAGATGTCTTTGACGAGAGACATCACTGGAAGCACAGCCTCGCTGTGTATCTGCACAGAGCCATCAGAACATTTCAGAACACAGAGCTCTGAGAATAAATTTTGCCCAAATGGACTGCCAAGGACTTCAGCAGACAGCCACGGTAGCAGAGCAGGAGTGACGTGCAGCTATCTTATCAACCTGATGAGGATTACGGTCAGAGGCATTCGGGACAGCTTTGTGTATCGCTCTTGTAAACAAAGCTTCTGTCAGACACACAGACTCACACCCTCTCCTCTGGCCCATCAGGGACCTTTTCTTGGCCGCCTGCAGTCTGGAACGTGTTAGTCAGCAAGGAAAATGAAGTGCAGACAGTCCACAGGGCCGAGGGCCTACTCATGGGTTGAGAGAGATGAATGTATGTATCAGCTCTCCCATGCGGTGGAAACGGTTTGTTCTAGTTTGAAATTTTCAAGTGAAGTGTTTCTTCCATTATTTTATGGCTTAAGTAATCTTTGAAATGTCAGACAATCAAAAACAGGTCACTGCGTGCACCCACTAAATACGAGTTACAGTATGAGATCCACATCTCAGTAAAAGGTCACCTGGTGTGAAGCATCTTCAGAAACCTCTTCATGAAAAACTTTGCAACAGAATGCAAGGAAAAAAGGTAAGCAGACCAAGCTGGCTGTGAAAATACAGAACCCTTCTCTAAGTATCCAGAGATGGTTTCGCCCAGGCCTGGAGTCCCTCCTCCTCTCCCCTCCTGTTGTGTTAGAGTTGGGGGCCCACTGGTATCTCATCTGAACCTCTGTAAACTCCCTCCAGGAAGGGGATCTATGCCAGATACCACGGACAGGAGCCCTTGGTGTGACAGGCGGGCCTTAGAGGAGCGTGTTGAGGAAGAGCGCCTGGAAACGGGGTGAAAGCCAGCACTTGGCAAGGCTCAGGCTGGACCCTAGCTATGCCTTTTGGGAAACAACTATGAACCCCTGAAAACTCGATAAACCTGAGCTTAGGCATCTGTAAGTTGTAAAAATAAAGACACTTCCTTTCCAATTAACAGCAGCTGGCACACTGGTTCCAGACTCCAGCACTCCATATGGATCCACAAAATGTGTCCACGTCACTCCGTGGATGCTGGGCTCATTAGCAGTGTGAACCCACGCGGCTGCGAGTTAGACAGCTACAGCCAATCAACTCACCTGCTTTCATTTATTTTGTGATTTGCCAGTGTCCTCCGAAGTGCAAGGTTCAGCCGTTCAAACTGGAAATTGAAAAGAAACGTTTCTGGAATTTACTTAGGTACAAGTTTGTGAGAAGAGACACATTTCTGAAAAGTCACCCTCAGGATTTCATATTAAGAGGCAGAAACATTATAATTTGAACAATGAAGCTTACTGAATTTATGTCTTGGGAACCGAGACCAATTTGCTGTTTCTACAACCTCAACAAGCCCAGACTGACACGGTGTGTGGCCACCTGTGGGCTTTGCTCTTGACCTTGGCCTCACTGAAGCCACAGGAGGGCCCAGTTAGGGCTGCAGCCACACAAGGGTCCAGTGTGGCAAGGCGTGGCCTGCTGTCAGTACAGGAGTCTGCAGCTCCTCCTGCTCTGGGTCAGGGAGTCATCGGTACGGACCCCCAGCGCCTCCACCACAGCCTGGCTCGAGCCGAACCAATTTCTGTTCTTTTCATAAACTCGTCACCCAGTTGACCTAAGCGGCCTTAAGTACACAATCACAATGATGCTTTGTATGTACGTTCTAGTCTAGAAACTTTCACAATTTTCTGTCTCCCTCCCTCCTTCCCTCATTCTCTCCCTCCCCTCTCCACTCTTTCTTTCCTTGAGTCAATTATTTTCAACAGTTTGCTCTGTTGTTTTTGTTTTTATGTATTCGGTACAGGATCTCACAATGCACCTCAGACTCACAGTAATCCTCCTGCTGTCAGCCTCCCCAGCGCTGGGACGACAGGTGTGCGCCCCACACCGGGTCTCAGTGGCTCACTCAGTGTGCCTGGGGGTGGGGCTGTCACAGCACGAGGTGCCAGGGATCGAACCCAGGTCTCTACACTTGCCTAAGCAGGCCTTCAATCAATTCTGCCACAAATACTAACTGATCTTTTATTTAAATGGAACCTAGGATTGTTTTGAACACAGGTTGATTTTCTTTCTTTGAACTAATTATCCTCACCCAATACTGATGCTCTCTTCTTGATTTCTATTCCACAAGTTTGCTTACTTTTCAACATATTTGGATATTATAAGCTTCTATACTTCATCAACATGTGCTAGCGATTGTCTCTTTTGTTACTGACAATTAGGAAATAAAATACTGATAACGTTAGTACTTTTGATATTTTATTCAAAAGTCATATGTTTATATCTCTATATACATATTATCTATATATGTAGTTATTTTCCCCATAGTTAATTCAAAGGAAAGTGAAGAAACTTCTGACTCTGTTTAATGTTGGGAAGTTCCTTTTCCTTAATAACTATTTATATGTGTCATAGAATTTCCATTAATCAAAGAACGTAGTGGAATTAAGTGGAGCAAGATTTTTTTAATGCAACAAGTTATGAAAAAGTCTTTGATTTTGTTTTGTTTTTGTTTTTTGGTGGGACCAGGGTTCAAACTCACAACCTTGCAATTGCCAGGCAGGCACTTGTGCCACGGAGCTATCTCCCCAGCCCCAGAAAAACTCTTTGATATACAGGTACATATGTAGAGATGTACATACATATAAACTTTAGAAATTCGAAATATATTTAAAAATTCATCCACAGGAAATAAAAGTGAATTTGATGCAGAATAAATAGTTCCTGTTAAAACCACTTCTTTTGCCACCAACACACCATAGATGAGTATTTCAAAGTTAATTGCTCTTTGAAGCAACAGTGCTAGGCCTCAATGAGTAAAATTTAATGGTTATAGTTCATGGATCCGTCATCCTTTTGGTTGGGCTTTCACATTTATGCAGTTTTTAAGTTTTCTAGAATAAGAAAGTTCTAGTTCATGAAGATAAATTAGAATCCCATTTTATTCTAGAGTGTGCACAGCCTCCGACAGTCTCACGGGAGCCTCGGACTCAGCAGGCATCCGAGTTGGGCAGTACTCCTGGTGTGAGGCCGGCCAGTACGAGTGAGTCCACTCAGTAAGTGCACTGGGCCTGCTGTGACCGTGGCTGGTGCTCCACACTGCATCCAAGCAGCTCTCGGAACACAGGCCGCCCAGTGCCCCCACAACGGCCAGGCCTTCGTCTCTGTGTTTCCTGCTCTGCCCTTGCACCCGACAGTGCTAGCGACTCTGCAGACTTTCCCAAGGGCACCGGCAACCTCCCTCATCCCAGACAGACCTGATGGCTGGCTTGGGCTGAGCATAACTGGGTATTCCTATTTCAAAGGCCATTCGCCACACTATTCATGTGAGGATGTCACATCTGAAATAAACTCCCTTCACTTTCAGCTAAGTCTAGTGGCTCCTCCCTGGGCTTCTGCTCCAAGCTCCTCCTCCTCCTCAGTCCCTGCAGCCTTCACTGTTTTAAGGAGTTGCTGCTGGAGCCAAGAACTCAGTCCGACTCTGATCAAGTCACCTACCTTTCTAGCGATTTATAAAGGTGAAACAAGGTTTCTCTGAAATTTCTTGTAGTCCTAGAAGTGAGTGTGGGATCTTCAGCATTTTGCACAGAAAAGAATGTTGGCTCTACATCAATTAAAATTGTCAATGTGTTATGATAACTGAGTTCAAAGATGCCGATGGGCACTTGCAGATTAAATGAATTTACACAGAATTCACACTGACAGAGAGGAGCATATCAGAAAGATTTCCAACTTTTCTCTACCTCTGCAAGCAAAAGCAAGCTCTCTGCATGGCCCATCTACTCCTAAAATAAGTCACTCTCCTTAGGAACTATGCCTTATTCCCAGAGGTCGCTTGTGAGAGACTGAACGAAGGTGCCCCCCCATTTCAAAAAGGTATTATGGTGCAGAGCTCAATAAGTGTCAGAGACTCAAACTCACAGACATCAGCAATCTCAGGCTCAGAACTCTGACCCAAGAGAACAGACCAGCCTGGTTTGAGGAGAGCCTTCCGACAAGGGGTCAACAGGAAAGTGGAGATCTTTACACGCATTTCTGCAAACTGGCCAGGGATATATGATGCTCTTTGAAATGAGATGAGGAGAACCTGGTAGGAAATGTATTCTTCTTTGATGAATTTAATTTGAAAATAACGGACACATAGGCTTGAGGACACATGGTGTATAAGAGCTGGTGATAACTTCAAGCTAAGAGCTAGGTGGTGGTGGCGTTACTCCTATGTCGTGGATGAAGATGCTGAGGCTAAAGCGGGTTCAGCAGTGGGCCATGAAGTAAGCAGACTGTAAGATCCCTTGGATAAGAATTAAGGTGATATGAGATGAAACACAGCTTGAAACACGACTTTTAAAGTGTTTTCATATATTTTAAGAAAATATTCTGTATTTATTATACTCTTAAAAGTGAGGCTGGGTGCAGGGGCGCACGGCTGTGTCCCAGCCCTAAGGAGGCTGAGGTAGGAGGATCTTTGAGAGTTTGAGATCAGCCTGGGCTACAAAGTGAGCTCAAGGGCAGCCTGGACTGCACAATGTGATCCTGTCTAAAAAAGAAAAGAGAAAGTGAGAAAGCAAGTCTTGCTAAGCACGTCCTTAAAGTACTCTTTCCAAGTCTCCACAGGGAAGCCCTCACCTCCGGGAAAATCAGCCTGCAGATGCTCTCGGCCAGAGTGTGCAGGTAGACGCGGCCGCGGCTGGTCTTGCGGTGAGGAAGACTTTCCTGCGCGTTCTTCTCAGGCACATCCTGGCGGATGGACGCGCTGGCTTCGCTGCTCTCTGCGCTTCGCGCCAGCTCCTCCGCGGGCTCTCGTGGCACCGGACCTGGGGCCAGCAGGGAGAAAGGACATTCCCCTGCGATCTTGAGCTCCTTCAGCTTCGTACAAAACATGGCGCCGTGGCTCGCTCTGCCGCTCAGACTTCTAGGAGAGACTTTGGCTGATGGGAGAGCAGCCCACAGCGCCGGGGCCAATCCGGAGACAGCAGGGTGCAGGGCGTCTATGGCAGCAAACAGAACAGGAAGAGGGGGGAGAGTGACTTTCTCCCATTCACAAAGCAGCAAAGAGTCACAAGCAAAAAAAGGCAAGACTATGTTATCATATATCATGTTCAATGGAAAAAAAAAAACCAAAGATTTGGATGAACTGCCAATTATAAAAGGAGCAGAACAACCAGGGAAGCTCTTTCGTGCGTGCACATTTTTGTGTTTCTATTTCTACAACCCATTTGGTCAAGTTTGATGGCACAAGAGTGGAACACCATGACAGAAGCCACGTCTCAGCCTATGTTTTATTAATACTTGCATTATGACATTCCATGATGCTGTTTTTTCTTAAATATCAGAATACCATAGACCTACATCACTCAAAAATACTAAACACATACACACACACACACACACACACCTGAAGCACATCTTTTCAGATCTGAAACTTCTAGATGAAAACATTCAATGCAAATGATTGCTCCAAGTAAAGTATGAATCGCTATAACTAGTGAAATAACATTAAAATGTTGTCATAAAAATTAATACTGTTTCCCAAACTCCTGATTGCTCGGAACATTGCATGGGGTCTGAAGAGATTCCCGGGGCCAAACACAAATGACACTGAAATCAACTAACAAAGCCCTGCTGGTCAGAGCTGCACTGAGGATGCAGGCATTGGCATTTGGGGACATTTTCCCTTAAATTTTTGTTGGTGTCATGCTTGGAAGGCGTTTACACAATTCCCAGTACATTTATTGCCAGTTGTCACTGGAACTGACTCATTGAATTTTGTTCACTAATAATAGTAGAAATGCTAATTGGAGGGTCCTCCAGCTGTTTCCTACTTTTAGAGAATAAAAAGCAAAATATGAAGACTCCACATTCAGCATTGTCCCACTGCATGCCTAACAGAGTCCTGGGGACTCTGAGCACATGTCATCATCTTAGAATCCACGTGACACTGGTTTGATTATCTCTAAAGCTCAAAATGCTCAAACACATCTTTTTACCTCATTTGAAATGCTAAAGGGGCCGGCGAGATGGCTCAGCACTTTACAGCACCTGCTTAGGCAAGCTTAGGCAACCGCGGGGACCGCGGTTCAACCTCCAGCACCACATGCTGTGCCAATCCCACCAGGGCAGGCTGAGCCAGCCATAACAAGCAAACAAACAAACAAACAAAAGTAAGTAATAAATAAAGTTTAAAAAAAGAAATGCTAGAAAATGACAGTGACAGTACGCAAATACAGGTTGCTCATCTGACACCTGAGCTCATGTGTCTTTTATCACCCAAAATTCATTTCAAATTAGATCAATCAGGCTTAGCTTACAAACCAAGATTAATTTATCTCAAAATATGTTCCACAAGTTGATATTAAAAATCAATCAAGAAACAAATTCTAAGTGGCTGGTGGTTTATGAATCCTTCAAGATATAGCTTTATATTTCAACCTTTAGAATACATATTTAAACTTCCTTTTGCTTCTCTGCAGTGTCCTTATTATTTTCTCAGGATGTTATCTCAAAACACAACTACAAGCGAGCCACAAGTCTCACCCCTGTAGTCCCAGCACTCTGGGAGGCTGAGGGAGGTGGAATCCAAGTCTAAGTCCTACCCACACAAGTTAGAGATTTAGCAAGACCACATCCCAACCCAGAACAATGCTAAAGTGGGGCGGCTGTGGATATAGTTCAATGGTAGAACGCCCTGGGTTCAATCTTTAGTATTCCAAAAGTCAAAAACTACAATAAACCAGAAGAGTATAGTCAAAAGAAAAGCTATTAAAAATAGGACATTATAGATCTGCAAAATTATAGAATGGATACCTCAAATAAATTATTCTATAGTACATATTGAGATTTTGGTATTGGATTTAAAGGCCTGGTATAATGTAGTTTATGAGAAATTCTTTTATTAAACTTTATCTCCGATTCCAGTTCTACCGCGACCTCCAAACTCCTTCCCTTTCATGGGCCCCCTTAGCCTGGCTTCATCAGCTAAGCTGGCGCCTCAACCGTCCGCGACATGCTTTCTTCCCCTGCATCACACAGGACACTCATTTCTAGAAACAAGCTGATGCTGTTCCTTCTTAACTTACAAACAGCCACAGGGAGCCAGCGGTCCTCACTTCAGGTTCAGCTGTTCAAAGTCATTGAGTCCCACAGCTATCAACAGACACGTGAGCCTTCTTGAGCCACTCAGTAGATGAGAGCGCACAAGGAGGGGACACCTGCGGGGCCAGCACCTTGGGAAACCATAAGTGTCCTTGGCCTGCCTGCCAGGGAGATCAGCGACACTTTTCCATGATACTAGCAGTGCTCTGGAAGGGTAACATCGGCAGTTTCCTCAGAAATGGCTTGACCAGCTGAGAAGCAGAGCACATAGCTGGTCTAGAAACAGTCACAGCACATCAGACAAACTGATCAATTAAAGTAATAACTTTGGGGACAAAGCTTTGGCAACCAATGAGGACAATGTATCTTTATGAAGGTGGAGAGACACTTGCTATCCCAGAAGTTGTTTAACAATATACTGAAAGTGGTCTTTGTCTTCTGTGAGCAATCAACTTTGCTGTGTAAGAATAACGACCCAACTACAATTCTCCGATTAATAAGTGGAATATGGTTATTGTTCAGGTTAGAGACATCCCATCATGTACAGTCTTGGGTTTAATTAAGCATGAACACCTTGTATGCTACATGTAACACGGTCATATAAACCTGAGGAAAACACTTCCCCGGTACTGGCTAGCACAGAAATGCCTCCTTTGCAGTACCAGATACTAAAGATCAGATTTCAAAATTAGAATGCAGTTGGGGAGGAGAGGGCTAAGAAATAAGAGCAAACCGCTATTTCCAATGTCAAAGAGCAGACTTAGATCCTGGAAACACCAGTACCTGTGAGTAAAGGCATCTATGTGTTTTAAAATCAAATTGCAAAGTTTAGATTCATAAGACAAGCTAAGAGGAAGAGAGAACTGAGCATCAGGTTGTTCTGGTAAGGATCTTATTTGTAGATTCCCAACACCAACTGTCACAACCATTTGCAAAAGCAATCATGAGGAAAACTGATAAGTTTTCATGCAGGCTGAAAACAGAAAATTTTCTTTCCTCAAAAATTGGTGATTTTAATACCCCAGTCAAACGGCCTTTACAAGGAGTTTCTTTTCACCACTCAGTAGCAATTAGTTCAAGAACTTCCTCGGTGACATATCAGGAAAGGCCCAATTAGTAGAAAAACCGGCAAACACGGCCAAGTTTCCACACAGAAACTTAGAGAAAAACACAGACCCCTTCGTGGCAATTCACCCGTTTAGTCCTACCGACTATCTCTTTCTTGTCACATTTCTTGACAAGGTGGGTTTTCGAGCTTTGTTCCACAGTTTAAATCGTATTTGCTCTTACATGTACCACTGTTCAGTTCTGTTCTCGTTACTGTAAACTGCTCATCGAATTCACAACTTAAAAAGTCAAAGCCCAAGAACCTTGGGATTTTTAACAAACTTGAATTTGTGCTGCATCTGAATTTTCGTTTTCCGACTCCGGACTGCCGTTCACCCTGATGTCACTGCATTGCCTTCTGCTTTGCTCCTTCTGTCCATCAAGTGCTGAAGGATGCCCCACAGGTTCCAGGCTTCCTCCAGACACAGAGGTAGAGCGATGGATGAGGACCAGACCTGCTCTCCTGGGGCTCACACTGCAGCAGGAAGGCAGGACACAGCACACACGTCTTCAGGGCCATGTGGTACTCTAGTGATGAAAACAGGAATCGCAAACTTCGTCCAGTGAGCAAAACCTGAGCAGAGCCGTGAAGAAAGTTGCAGAAAGAAGAACATGCTTAGAGATCAAAAGGGCCCTAGTCAGGCTTGAGAAACAGAGAATTCCCAGCTGGACACTGTGCCTGTGAGAACAGGCAAGGTGTGGAGACCTACAACACCTGGGCACAAGGATTTCTCAAGACTTTGTAAATGGTGATGAACAAGTCAGAACTGTACTGTAGGAACCACCAGCTGGATGGTCGGAAGCAAAATTATGAACAACTTAGACTCCTCTGTAGAAGTTGATCTGAGGTGTATAATGAAAACAGACGGACAAATGGCGGATTCCGGCTTGGACTGAAACAATTGCCACGGGGATGAGAAAGGAAACCTACTGCACAAGGATCTGGAAAAAGAAACTTCAGTGCACAGCTACTAACAGGATATGGGGGCTGAAGGAGATGGAGGACCCATTCTTAGGACTTTACTCTCAGTGCTGCGGTTCAGCTATGGCTTAGATTCAGAATGTCCCCAGGGAGGCCTTTTGTGCATGGGTGGGGCCTTTGGAGAGTGACTGAGCCACGCAGCGCTGTGCTTGTGGTGCAAGGGCCCATTGCTGAGCTCAGCAGCTGCATGCGCTGTGGAATCTGGGGCCCGGCCGGAAGTCAGTTACCCTTCGAGGGGGGTTGTACTTCCCCTGACCACCATGAAGCCAGCAGCTTGCCTCTCCGAAGACTCTTCTGCTTCTGTGTTTGTTTCTCCAACATGAGTGGAAACTTCTCAAGAGGAGTCAAAGTAAGCCCCCCCCTTCTTCAAGCTGCGCTGACAGGTCTTTTCTCCATGAGAAGTCAAGTAACTAAGACATCCAGTCGCGGAAACCCTCCAGGACTATGAACACAATCACGGTGGTAAACAGCAGGCTGCTTATGGTTTCAGTCCATCGGAACTACAGCGAGACTTGGGGTTTTTGATATTTTAGGGGCCTTGTAGGAGCCAGGACACTTTAACTTTCTGATTAGGGTATTAGTTTTAGTTTTAAAAGTAATTTCTGTTTCTTCTTCAAAGATGAAAACATGGGAGTTTTATTCTTTTAGAACTATGGATTTGGGGCTGGGGAGATAGTTCAGTAGAGGAAGCGCTTGCCTGGCAAGCACAAGGGCCTGAGTTCAATCCCCAGTTCTGCAAAACATATATATATATATATATATATATATATATATATATATATATGTATGAATTTATACTTTATGAGGTCTGTGCCACAGAGGAGCTATCTGTAGGCGTTTTAAGAAGGATGGCAGGCACCTGTCTTAAATTTCTGTAATTATGAGCCCAAACTCTTAAGACTCCCAAAGCAAAGAGGTCAAGTTTTTGTTGTTGTTGTTGTT
>PVKN010027904.1:0-13177 GCA_004027915.1 Capromys pilorides
CTCAGATTCAGAGTTTTTGGCTACATGAGTCCCATTTTCTTCCATGGTAGTGTCTCCTGTATTTGATTTCGGTGGGCATGGGCCCTGTGACTGCATCTTACTCCTTGTCATTATCATTTTGTATGGCAGTGATCTCTGTACTTTGGTGAAGTTATGCTGTTAGCACCTGTGGGAGTTTGCTCTGGATCCACCAAGCTTGTTTCCCTCCAGTGGTGCCTGGCTACGAGCTGCAGCTCAGGCCCCTGGCTGCTGTGAGGCCCTGTGGGTCTGGACTGTGGGTGGAGTCGGAGCTCTGGAGTTGAGGAGTCTGAGGCTAGAGGCAGGCTGAGGGTCCTTACCAGGCAGGCGCAGGCAGGCCGGCAGTTGCACGGGCCAGACAGGACTTACAGGCGTGCGGGTCAGACCGGACATTGGATGGGCTCAGGAATGGAGCTAAGGCGGGAAGAGCCGGAAGATGAAGGCAGGCCGTGGGTCCCAGCAGGCGCGCGGACTAGACCAGACTGCAGATGGGTTCGGGAATGGAGCTTAGGTGGGAAGGGCTGGAAAATGGAGGCATGCTGTGGGTTCCAGCTGGCGTGCGGGCCAGACTGGACTGCGGGTGGGTTCAGGAATGGAGCTCAGGCGGGAAGAGCCAGAAGATGGAGGCAGGCCGTGGGTCCCGGTAGGCCTACACCTATTTATTTCTTTGTGTGCCTATTAAAGACATTAAATTTCTCTAGGGTGTAGAACATCTATATCAGTACTTAATTCTCAAAATCCAGGGCCTTTCTTTGTGATGTGCTGCTAATAAAATGTAGCAACTATTACTGATTTTATATATAGGTATGCATTTTTAACCTTCCCAAAATTATTCTAGCCCAGAACTTAATTTTGTACAGTATTTATCATTATACTATTCAAAATTACTATATCAGAAATTAAGTAAATTTTGAAGACCGTACATATAATCCAGTCTGACTCTATTCAGCTATAAACAAAAAAAATTAGTTCTCTGTTCAGTATTCCAGGTGCTTCTTACAGATACGCTTTGTTCACTTACAGTCTGTATAATAACACCATTGTAAACATAAATAACTGCTAATGTATATATGCACAGATTAACTTTTCCTAGTTACTACTTGTAATTTTCAAAACCACTGCTGGAGTTCCAGAGTGCATTAGCTAGCACGTGCATCAACGTGCCAGATCCTCATGGCCTCACCACAGTGCCAACTCCAGCCCTAGTCCGCCCCCGCCTGCTTCACCTGGACCACATTCTGCTCTTCACCCAGAATTGGGGCTTCACAGCTTCAGGTTTCATGTCTGTGGTTGAATCCCAAACCTAATGATTCTTTTGCTAGTCCCAAAGTTGCATCTCTTTCTTTCTTCTAGTTGACCTTCTGTAAGACCTTATGTGACTAAGCTTTCTTCAGGCATGCTTTTTAGACTCTGAGAGTTAGAAAACTCTCTTATTTTATAAATGAAAAACTGAGATGCAAAAGAAATAAACTTGCCTAAGGCCTAGAAAAAAACAAGATACCAAAAGCAGAAATAGCTAGTCAAAGTGTACATAGTCACATAATGAAGTCAAATACTCTTTTTATAAGTATATACATCAACTTTGAAGTTTTTGAGATGATATCTAATTCATCTGATTATTTTTTAGCACAGTGCCTGACATACACTAAGCAACTAATATTGGGTTATTATGTATAAAATCGTCAGTGAAATAAGATTGTAGAGGCTGGCCAGATAGCTCAGCAAATTAATGCACCTGTTTAGGCAGACGCAGAGGCCAGGGTTCAATCCCTGGTGTGCCATGCTGAGACAGCAACTGTGTAGTGAGACCCTGTACTAAATACATATAAAAAATTTTTTTTTGTAGAAAATCATTGTGTATATGGCATGCGGTTCTCGTCCCTCTCATATCCCTTTACTGATCTGGATTGCAGTGGTACATTTTCAGTGATTATTGTTCCTATTTATTTATATATCCACTGTCTGCGTCTATGTTTGTATTTTCTGTCTCTCCTGGCAGAAACTCACAGATGATTGATGCTATCCTCCTGGCATGAGTTAAGCAAGTTGCAGAGTCATTGTAGAGTGCCATTCACCCTCCCTTACTCCTGTTTGTGTTTTCGTTTTGTTTTGTTTTTTTGTTTTTTTCCTGATGTGCCTCCCCACATGGCTGAGGAAGTAGAACTCCTAGGTGTGAGGGAAAAGTACATAGAGTCTCTAAGTGCCAGAAGTGACCCTTGCGATCAAAATATTCAGGTATGTTTTGACATCCAGTTACTGACCCCTCATTTTGGCATTTCTAGCAGGACATTCTTAGAAGAATGTGTTGCAATAAGGTGTCTAAATTGAGCATAGACATTCTAGGGCAAAATTTAACAAGTTTCAGCCACTTGTGTAATCACAAGCAAGGTACATACTTCTCTGGGTCTTATCTTTATCTGAGATTTGAAGAAATTCAAACAGGTTCTTTCTTCTTTCAGCTCTGATGCTATGTGAATCTATGATTAAATGACCTGGATATCCTACCCTGTTGACAACTCTTCTGAAAACTAGAACAAAATCATTAGTTTCCTGGTCCTGCTGGCTTTACTTATGATCATCTTCTCTCTTTTTGTGTGAGAATATCTCTGTCCCAGGCAGTTTCTGAGGACTTAAGCTTGTATTTACTGTAGCTGGAGGCTCCTGTAAGCTGAGGCTTTGACAATATTTCACATTTATTTATCTGAGCCAGAGCTTAGGATCAGGTGGCAGTTAAGTCACTTAAGGTTATTGAAATGCACAGAAAATGTTGCTTAATAATTCAGAACCAGTTTTCTCTGTTTAGAGTATTAAGATTTCTTAAATCCTTCTAATTAGCCAATTCCAACAACAGTTTAAACAAGACAAGGAAAATCTGTCCCCTCTGACAGGGCAACTGATGCAAACTTATTGTTAGCCCTGTGTCTGTGAGCAGGCCAGGCTGGGGCTAGAGCCAGAAAGCATGCAGAGCCAAAGGAGCTACTGGGGTGACCTGCACTGGCATCACTGACAGGCTATCCCACTGAGGGTGTAAGGCTAGGGGGTCACTGATCTGCACATGCACCTCCTCTGCATTCCATTTCTTTGTATTGATGGAGGTTTTAGGGAAGAGTGGTTAGATTCTATTCAGTCTTCAGTAGACCAGTCTTTCAGCAAACAGGCAGTATAGTAGGCTCTAGAAATAGCCCTCAGAATTCAATCTGACTAGAGAAGAAGACTAAACACATAATTGCAAAGGAGCCTGAGATACACAACAGACTAACAACTCAAGATAAGAGAGTAGCCAATCCTTTGAGGTAGATGCTGAAGTACTTTTTGCCTGATCAAAGTATAAAACTACTGTGCTAGCGAAGGACAGAGTTAGCATTGCCAGGTTATGCATTCTAGATTAAACCCTGACTGAGTCTGCCGGAAGAATGAGCAGCCCCTTTGTCTGACGAGCCTGGTGTGTAACAGATGTTAGTTAGTAGAGTGTATTAGCCATACCAGTGGCAACAGAGAAGGTTGATAAGGAAATGAACTTGAACATAGATGGTCGCTGTGTGCCAGTCTGTAGCCTAATGAATGGGAGAAAAAGCCAGGCATGACAGCTGTGTTATAAAAATAGGAAAAAGAGACCAAATTAGGCTCTATTGCTTAGGCTTGGTTTTGTAAAAGAAGTAGCATTGACCTGAGCCTTGAAGGATATGCAGATTGGAAATGAAGAGCACAAGACATTTGGTTATTTTGTTGTTGTTTTGTTTTTAAGGAAGAGCCTACAGGGTGTTCAGGATCTCACTACTAGATTGGACTCACAGTGATCCGCCTGTTTACAGTCTCCAAAGAGCTGGGATTACAGGTGCACGCCACCATGCCCAGTCTCAATTGCCATCTCAATGCACCCTGGGAGCTGGACGAGCATGGCAGGCCCAGGGATCGAACCTCACATCATGGTGCCTGCTTGCAGGTGCTTTAATCCACTGAGCTATTTGGCCAGCCCTGCATAAGACATATTTGAGGAGTGACAAACTCCCCAAATATTGTAACTGACTAGAACCTACAGTTTGTGGTGACAGGATAATATTTAAAGAATAATAAAGAACATTGGGACCAAGCTTTTCTCATTCTTTAAAAAAATTGAGGCCTCAATTTCAGTTATTTGATAAATTTTTCAAGAGAAAATAAGTATTTATTTTGCCCCTTATTCCTAAAATGTTAAAATGAGCTTTTCTATTTTTAAGTGTTTCATAATGATCTCTGATTTGGTAACCAGCATGCATTTTCTGAGACCATATTATACATGTAGTTCTTTGCTTGGGTGCCAGAGACACAGAGACAGTAAATATGTTTTTAAATTGTTTAGAGTTTGCCAGAAAACATTGATATGAATTGTGCAGAAGACAAGCTGTGCTAATGCTTATTCCAGCTGGTCTGTAAGTTGGTACAGATCTCAACATTTTTGTTTAACAGGATGAAAACTCAGAAGAGGAAAAGTGACTTCTCTAAGATCATCCAGATAGGAGCAGGATGCAAGGGTTAGGAGGCAGGTTTGCAGTCACCCAAAGGGTGCTTATTTCCTGACTTCTTTCTGTTCTGAGCCCTGACCCCCTGGACGTGGGAACTGAACTGATACAAAAGAAGCATGAAAAAAATCTCCAGCCATCTTAAGTACCATTTCTATACCGTCCTCTCTTCCCAAATATGCTTGTTTCTCATCATGGTACTTTTCCTAGGAGTTTGGGAGTTTCTGGTAAACATTTTGTTTTGTATGGGCACCTGCTGAACCAACCTTCAAAGACAGCTCCTACTCTGTTCATGATTCTTGCCTTCCAATTTTATAAGCTTTTGGGAAGATGAAATGTAATATCAAAATAGCTCAGAGAGAGCCTTGGTAACATTTAAGATATTGAACGTGCTGCATCTGGTAACTAGAAAATTTAATGATCTCCTGCTGTTTTGGTAATTGGATAAGTAAATACATCAGAATAAATCACACCAGCAAGTCTTTTGTATGTCGTTAGGGACTCAGCTCTTTTAACTTCTGTTCAAAGCTCCAGCTCTTTAGCTGTGTTTGTGTGCAGAGCTGCACACACACACTGGCTTGTATGGCCCTGCCTAGGTATTAAAATACATTCAAAATGCTCACTTTCTCCGGAGCCGTTTTACCTGAGGACTTATTGGGCACACTGCTATCGCTGTCTGTCTGTCTGTCTGTCTGTCTGTCTCTGTCTCTGTCTCTGTCTCTGTCTCTGTCTGTCTCTGTCTGTCTGTCTGTCTCTCTCCCCCCCCCCCCGAAACTTAGGGAACAATTTTTTTCAGATGTTTAAACTACATATACTATAATAAGACATTTGAGCCCTTCCTGATGTATCTCCAGCCTATCTTCCCAGCAGTGCATCCTTTGTAGGCCCACTGTGAACCTTGTCAGAAACAATAACCATTTACTAACTGGGAAAATGAGGCCAAAGCAAAAGAACTTCCTTGAGTATGGAATTATTCAAGAACTTTAAGCCGGAGAATAAGAAGAATTAGATCTTTTGTTTAACTCTTAAGTAAGAGTGTAAAGGAAAGAGACCTAGAGGGCAGTCATTTATTGAGACTATTGGGGTGTCAAGTGATGTTGATCTAGAGCTTACAGTGGAAAATATGCATCTTATTTCATGGTAAGAAAATTAAATGACTTGGTCAAGAGCATACAGACAGCACCAGGATTTAAAACCTGCCAGTATTTTTCTTACTTCTTCTCTAGCTCTTAGTTCATGCCTAGTGAAACTGTAGGACAAGCAGTGATCAGCATTTCTCAGAAGGCTTTTAAGTAAAGTTTAACCATTCTAAACCCAATCAGTAAACAGGAGTTTTTAATTTTTTTTCTTAATATCCTATTTCAAACACAGCCATTTAGTCCAATTTTTGTTTCTTTAATCATAGGCATGCTAGGAACCTTTTGTACAAGTACCTGGCTGCCTTCTGTAGCACAAAATAAATACCTCTAAAAATGAGGTGTTGTAATCCTCCTGTTTTTAGCCTCCGAAGTACTGGGATTACAGGTGCATACCACCATGCCCAGTCTATGAGAATTCAATCTTTGCACAGAAATTTAAACTTTTAATATCGCATAGATCCTTATATAATTTCACAAGACATGATTTACCTGTGATTAAAAGAAAATGTGAATATCCATTCAACTGCCTCTTCTTTCAAGAACACTTCTGTCACCCTGGAAAATACCCTAGTGTCCCTTTGGTCAGTGCCCTGTCTATCTCATTCTCCATTTCAGATGCTACAGGTCTGCTTTCTCTCCCTGTAGATAGTTTTGATTGCTCCAAAGGCCGTGAACATCTCATCTGTGCCTTTGTGTGTCTGGCTTTTCTCACTTAGCATAGAGTCCATTCTGTTTAGTGAGACCCTGTAGACCCTGTACTAAATATATAAAAAAGATTGAATTTTCTGAAGGAAATCTAATATAGAATTTATATAAATAAATAATAAAAACTGAGATGTAAAATACAATTGTAAATATTTTTAAAATAGACTAATACTAAAATTTTTGCTGTAGATTAATTTATAGAGAAAAAATAGTTCTGTTAATGTGACTCTTTGAAGTATGTCTTGAAAGGCTACAAAGTTCTTATTTACATTGAGGTTTGCACAATATTCCCTTTTTTCCTTGGCAATATAAATGACTCTAAAACAATACCAATACTGAGAATAGTCCTAAACTTAGTTTTCCTCTTGCATTTTGCAACAAAGCACAAATAATTAGCTTGAATGTGGTCACATAAAAGGATATTTGTGTGGTGTCATGGTGTTCATCACATGAATAAAAAATATAAACATAAAAAAATAAAAATGAGGTTTCCCCCTAAGTCATCCTTCTTCAAGTTACTGTACACACCAAAAATGTTGCTTGTCTGCCTCATTAGAATTACTATGCTAGATTGCTCAGAACCAGAAGCAACCCAGCTCTCTAACTTCTGTGACTGCCCCAGTATAAGGAGATTAGTATTTTGGCACATCTCAAACTCCTGGGAGACAACATTAGACAGGGAGATAGAATCTCCCTAAAAGTTGCCCAGGCAGACCTCAAAACTTGCAGAACTTCCTGCACAACTCTGAAATTAATCTGCATTAGATTTCTCTTGCTACATTAGAGAATCTTCATCCATGAATTTGCCTATGCTCTGTTTATGTTGCTGGGGACAGAGAGCTTGCAAACTGCTCTACAAGACAGAACTCCCTTTTACTTACTTGAAATTGTGTCTTCGAGATCCCACAGGAGAGTCATCTTAGGAACTGACTTCCCAAGATGGACAGATCTGCTTGTTCTCCCTCCTTTTACACCATTGATAGTCTGTGTTCTGTAGTTTTTTTGTTATTCTTATATTCAGCCTACATACTTGAATCTTTTGATTTTTAGACCTAATTGGCATTTGTTTCCTGACTGTACCCTTGTGAGAATCCCTTTTATTACTTCTGAGCCATCTATACTAACATCATCATTTAATAATAAGTGACCAAAGCAACCATCAGGGATACCATTGCAAGAAGAGGGTCACATCTCTTATTTAGCATTCAGGGCATTCCTAACAATATACCAAGTTTGAGGCCATTTTAACATCAGTAACACTTTGAAGTTGATTCCTTAGTCTGGGAATGAAGAATCCAGATTTGGGTCCAGGTTTGCTATGAATATTGACTTCCAAGAAGCCATCCAGGGCTGGCCAAATGGCTCAGCAGATTAAAGTGCCTGCAAGCAGGCTCAAGGGCAGGAGTTCCAGTTTGATCCCCCCACCACCACCACCACTACTTGCTGGTGCTGGCTCTGCCATCCCTGGGGTGTGCTGAGACAGCAACTGAGATTGGGCATGGCGGTGCACACCTGTAATCCCAGCTCTTAGGAGACTGTAAACAGATGGATCACTGCTAGTCTGATCTAGTAGTGAGACCCTGAACACTCTGTAGACTCTTCCCTTAAATACAAAAAAAAAAAAAAAAAAGCCACCCAGTTCTGACAATCACTAGCTAGGTCTGTGATAATTGAGGAACTAGATAAGTAAACTTTGCCCAAATGCCTAAGATACAAATATACCCTGTTACAGGGAAATATATGTTTCAGGTACACGAAGGAAAAAGTCCTTCTGATATAGGGGGAAAAAATGAAACTGCTGACCTAAAAGGTAAGTGAGATGAATTTGTGTTCTCTAAAACTGAAGAGTGAATTTTAGGAACAAACAGAGGTTATGAGCAGAATATATCTATTGGGGGAAAGAAAGGTTCTGTCCGAGAGAGAAATAGAAGGAGGACCCCAAGTGGATTGTCCCCAGGCACCTGTCTGTTTCAGGGACTTTTATAGAGTTAAATCGTGCAGTGAGGCAGGTCTAAGATGGTAGAGAACATGGGAACTGGCTTAGGTGGGCATGAGGTGGGACAAAACTGTGGTTAACCATGAGGTTACAAGCACCCTTGTTCAGATAAAATTGATTAAATCAAGTACTGAATGGGGAAGTGAGTCACGTAGCAAGTGGGCCTAACTATTGGGACAGGGTCTCTTCTTGTTGGGGATTGGGTTAGTGACTCATTTGGGCTCTTTCAAAGTGATTGATACCTGTTTTAGAATATCAATGCCTGATGCCCATTCTTAGGGAAGTATGTGGCTACATTTGTTTACTCTTGTCTTGAGGTCTGGCCCACAGTAAGGAGTGTCTCTTCCACTTGCAAAGTCACCTTGTCTTCCATATTGTCTCTTTGAGGGTCTACCCCTGTCTGACTGCCTATATTTCTGTTTGTTTTTTTTTTTTTGCAGGACCGGGGTTTGAACTCACGACCTTGCACTTGCCATGCAGGCACTTGTGCCATGGAGCTATCTCCCCGGCCCCTAACTGCCTATATTTCTGTATAATTGAGCTGCCTACAACACTTCCAAACAAGGAACTTAGAATAAATAGTCCAGTGTTTGGTGCAGAACTTAAATCATCTAATGTGGAGGTTAAAAACGTGTGGGAACCAAGCTTACTTTTAAATCCTTGTTCTGCCACTTCTGCCTGTATAATCTCAATCTCTGAACTTCTGTTCCCTTTTTTTTTTTTTAAGTAGAGGATCAATGTGCTCATAAATTGTGGAGCACACTGAGCACTTACTAAGTTATCAAAAATGTTAACCAAATGTGAACACAATATTATAATGTGATAAAACAGGGCAGCTCACAAGACAGAATTTCCATCTCTTTTCACCTTAGTCTTTCCCTTTTGTTCTTCCTTTAATGCGTCTTTCATTTTCCTTTTTAATTTAGTTTTATCAAGCATTCTAGAAAAGTGCTGTACCACTGAGCTACTTCCCTAGTGTTTTTTGTCTTTTTTGAGAAAATGAACTTGAACTTGCTATCCTCCTGCCTCAGCTTGCTAAATAGCTGGGATTACAGGCATGCATCACTATACCCAGTTTCATTTTTCCCTTCATTCCACCTACAAATAAATAATCAAAGAAGGGAACTCTCCTAGTTATTCTATTCTTTGCAGCCACAGACATCCAACCTCGCTCTCTATCATCACAATTATTTTTTTACAGTTCGCTAGCAGAAAGAGGAGGATCTGTCAGTATGTACTAGAAACCCTTGCCCAAGTACCACTTCTTTCCTATGCTCCAGTGAGATTTATTGATCCTGCATCTGAACAAGAACATGAGATGGAGATAAACCAGAGTAGTCTCATAGGGTGGTCTTTCTTGCTTTGTAGGTTTTTGGGGATCATGGTACCTCCTCCAGCAAACTAAAGAAGTTGGTAAGAGCTACAACTGGTATTTTGTTGTAGTTTCTTATTATTGTTAGTGTTAATATTGGCAATCCCATCTGTTTGCCAAGAACTTTTATGTTTGCCAAAACTTTATATATCCCTACCAGCACATGAGCTTTTATGTTCTCCTTGTTATACTTGGTGGATATAACCACAGTCTTTAGGAATTCCTAGCTTATCAAAGGAGAGCTGATAATTAGCCATTAGCACTAAGTTGATAGTACTCAAAGATAGTTTTGATTCCTAGAGGTAACAGCAAAGCCTATATCCACACAAGGGACATAAGCTGTGACACAGCCATAAACTACAGTTTTCTTTGTGCCTACGTTCATTTTGTACTTAAATAACTTGGCTTTAAAAAAGCATCTCTAAGAATAAGGTTTGATAGGTGGGATGTAGTGCTGTGCACTAATAACGTGTGAGGCCCTAGGTTCAGTCCCACATGCTACAAGAAATAAGCTTTGCTTTGGCTTTATATTACAGATTGGAAGTATATTTGAAAATTAACTTATGTCCTGACTAACCGATATTCTTATCTTTTAACCAAGACCAAACCCACTTTGAGAAAAAAGGGCTGTTACTTTATATTACAGTTGTTAAACCACACAATGCTCTAGGAGTGTTTGGGAACTTAGAGGACTTTAAATAATAGTCTTTCAAGACTAACTAAAAGACATATAACCAGCTGAATAATAAACCTAGACTCAATAGATACAAATAAGACTATCCCCTTTGTTATTGCTATGGTCTGTGTCTAGTTGTGCCCGCCTCATGCAGGCAGGGAGCAGCTGCAGGAATTCGTGATTGATTATTGTGCGTGTGGATGTTGTACTCACCCTGGAGCAGGTAATTTGCTTTACAGTGTAGAGGGATGAGAGGCCAGCTAGCTGCCCCTCTTGCTCTCTTGCTTTTTGCCACCACCATAAATGGCTGTTCTCTGCCGTGTGCCACCCTGCCTTAGGGCCAGCTGAGTATAGGCTGAAACCTCCACTGACTGGGAGCTAAGTAAACCTTTCCTTCCTTCATTTTGGGTGTCAGGTATTTATCCCAGCAACAGAAAAAGAGTAACTGAGACAGTTATTAAAAAAAGTGAATCGAAGATTTTGGTTTGGGATCTGCAGCAGTAGACTTACTGATGTGTTTTATCCATAAGTTAGGTAGACTATCCACCCAGTCTCTGGTATAGCTGGACACTCACTGCAAGCCATTATGTTATGTAACAAGAGCAGATTATCTCTGGGACAATAGGGAACAGAGAAGGGGCTGAGCTCAGATTTTTCTCCCTACCTCACCAAGCGGCTCAGTCTCTTCTCAACCCTGTATGAGAGATAGAGAGAGCATCCAGGAGTGCCCTCTGTGTGGATGCTTGAGTACAGAATAAACTGAGTGCTCCTCACCTAATGCGATAGGAGTTACAGGCTTTATCTTGAATCTCACAACTCTGAGAGAAAAAAAAACTCCAGTTATATGAAGGAAGAAACAACTAGAAAATACGGTAAATTGCATGGTTACCAGACAGCTAGCAGGTTATAGCAGTGAGAATCAAAAACCCAGATAGCCAACGACTGAGGAGATAGCTCTGTGGCACAAGTGCTTGCCTGGCAAGTGCAAGATCGTGAGTTCAAACCACAGTCCCACAAAAAAAAAAAAAGAAAAGAAAAAGAAACCAGCCCTTTCTAGATTATCTGTTAACCATTCCAATTACTAAGTAGTTCAGATCATAGAAATGACATTCTGTAACTCATAAAGAAGGCGTTTATGTGTTATAAATAATGGCTTCCATGTGTCATGCTCAGTGATAGCTGCTTTCATCTTTATACTAACTTTCACCCACTAGAGAAGGAAACTGGAGTGCTAAGCTTCCTGCTAACTGGCTAAGAGCTAGGGCTTGAATCCAAGTGTTTGGATTTTCAAAGCTTAACTCAGTGGAGTTGATTCCATTAGTTACTAACCTCCAAATTTTTTAAAATGGAAAAATTAAAGCGTGAACAATAAAGCAACTTGTCCAGAGTCACACTGCTAAAGCAAAGCCTGAAGCCTATCCATACTAGTCCTTCACACCTGGTAACATTAGACAGTGTACAGCCTTCATAGTCAGCTGAGAAATCTTGGAAGAGGGAGAGTTTGCTAAAGGCTGAAAGTGAGGGAAGATAGGCAGAAGCGGAGAGTCCACATCAGGAATGTATTTCCTTGGATGTGAAAACATTTACTGTGGTCTCTCTGTGTTTGATGGGACCTGGCTTCTTTCACACTGGTGGAAAAGGAAGAGGACCATGAGCAAAACCTTGGTGTTTATTACATGTGTGGACTAAGAGAGATATATACTTGTTTTTGTTTTTGTTTTTATTTGTCTTTTTGCGACAGGTTCTCATTATGCAGTTCAGGCTGTCCTTGAGCTTACTTTTGTAGCCCAGACTGGTCTCGAACTTGCGCTGATCCTGCTGCCTCAGTGTCACAAGTGCTGGGATTACATGTATGTGCCACCAGGCCCGGTCCGAAACATGTACTTTCTGCCCGTGTGGCATATGGTTGTCCCTGGAGGTCACGCCTCTGCTCACAGTGCTGCCAACACAGTCTCGAAGGTAGAGAGATCCTGACATTTTGTAAAATGCAGATTTTATACAGAGCTTTCCAGTTTTCAGAAAGCTTCCTAATTCAATACATTTTTCCCCCAAAGGCTGAAAATCATGGCAAAAGACCCCTATTAAGTGAGGAGCTGCAGTAGAAGTTGTGGGGCACCACATTGGGAAGTCTGTGTTCCAATTCTACCTCTATACTTCTGTAGGTAAACATAGTTAAACCCAGTGATTTCCAAGTACTGATTTCCAAGTATTCCTACAGTGCTTTTCCTCCATAAGCTGTCAAAGTACAGTAGGAATATGAAAAAGAAAAATCCAACCTAATATTGTTTCTAAATGTAAGATATTAGATCCGGACTTTCTTTTCAAAATAAAAGCATCACCTCTGCAAAATTCAAGGGCTGATTATAATATCCAACCCATGAACTGAGTTAATGTTTGCAAAATTTGCTGTTATTTTTAGTACTGCTCAGCTTCTGGTCCCTCGTAGTTCCCAGCATTGAGTAGTAGTATACTTATACTCACATAAAAACGTTGAGAGGTAGTTAGTGTGGCTGCAAAGACTCTTGAAACAGAAATAAGGTACCCTAAGAGAGCATACCACACCTGCCATTCATCAACTGTGTGACTGGGGCAAGTCACTTGACCTCTGAGCCTTAGGTTGCCTTCGTGACATGGAGGGCTTGGCCTATTTGACACTTCAGTAGCTTTTTACCCTTGCATTTCTAGAATTCACAGTGTGGCCTACTATGAGAAGCTGTTACCTTAATTCACATTTTTCTCAACAGCAGTGTAACAAATAAAATGTGTATAAAA
>PVKN010027905.1:0-13395 GCA_004027915.1 Capromys pilorides
TTTTTTTTTTTTTTTTTTTTTTTTTTTTGTACTTGACATCGAACTCTGGACCTTCCACTTTCCGGGCAGGCACTTATGCTCCTGAGCTATCTCCCTGACTCCCAAGAGTAATAATTTAAACTGGACATGGTGTGTATATTTGTAATCCAGGTGAGACATGCAAGTTCAAATCCAGCCTGAACAACTTTCAGATTTAGTAAGACCTTGTCTCAAAAAAACAAAGGAGCCAGGATAGCCAGGATATAGATCAGTGTGAAGGCCCTGGGTCCAGAGCTCAATACTACAGGGAAAAAATTACACCAAAGAGTACAAATTTGAATATACTTTCACCAGAAATGTGAATTAAACAAAAATGGAAACTTTTTTTGGGAGTAGGGAATTAGTGCTGGTGCTGGTGATTGAACTCTGGAACTTGCGCTTGCCAGGCAGGCCCTTATGCCTCTGAGCTACCTCCCTGGCCCTGAAACATTGGTTTTCATAGATATTTTCAAATAGATACTTCAAAAATTTATATTTTCTAAAACGCTTCATTTTTTCAGTTAAACTTAAAATACAAGATAGACGTTAAATGAATAAATAACGAACCTTTAAATAAATTATTGAAATAAACCATTTCTTCAGACTTTTAAATGTAATGACCTCTTCCAAAATTTATACCTGCAGAAAGCTGTGAGCAGTTTTAGCGTTTGATGTCCCTCTAGGCGCCCATTTAAAGAATCAGCATCACACTTAGTGCATGTTATGTAAAAAGCATTACATGAGTCAGTACTGAGAAATGCTCCTCAGCCACAAGTCCGACTGCCAGGAGCACCACGGTAATTTGTGAAGACCTCGAGGAAAGCTGGAGAGGCAGGAGAGCGAATGCGGGATACTGGGAGAGCCCTCCTGCTTTCCCGGTATACACTGCATCCGAGCTGAGCGCCGGGATGGCTCAGCCCCTCCTGGCGTCTCCTCACCTCCCTGCCCAATGCCCTCGAAGGCCGGGTTCTTTCCACAGGGCATGACCAGAAAGGTCATATTCTAATAGCTGAATAATGTCCTGCTGTATAAAAATATTTCTTTTCTATCCATTCCTCAGTTGAAGGGCATTGAGGGTGTTTCCAAGATTTAGCTGTAAAAAAACAAAAGCCAAAAAACTTGAAGCTTCTATAGGTAAATGGATGCAACTAGGGACTGGGCCCACAAGTGAAATAAATCAGACCCACATGTGTAAATGTCATGTTGCCTCCCTGGTGGAAGGACCTGAAAGAGTAAATAAGATTCAAAAGGTACAATACATACGGTGAAAGGGAAAGAAACTGTTCCAAGGGCAAGAACAGTTGGAATGAGGGAAAGAAGACAAGACAGAAAAAAGAGAAAAAAATATATATGTATATGCACAAGATGGCTTGGATAATTGTTCTGCTGATATCTGCTGGTCTATTGAAAGGAGCAGTCAATGCTTAATTTTTTTTCTTCTTTTTATTTATTTTTTGATCAATTTTGCATGCTTCTGATAATCTGAACAATTAATTGTAATATAACAATATACCATGTAATAAACGTCATTGAATTTCTATCTTGTTTAGTGAGATTCTGTATCATTTCTAACTATTTTATTTTTTTATTCTCTCTCTTTCTTTTTTTTTTTTAAGGTGCATCTTCCTGAGGTCTGGTTGTGGACGTGGCCCTCCGTTGTGCAGGCTTGCACAGCCTGCTGGGTCCAAACAGCTGCATGAGAGACCCTTCACTGCGGAGGGACCACGTGCTCCAGCTGTAACCTACCCCTTGTATATTTACTGCTGCAGGCATCCCAGACCACTCTGGGCACACGAGTTACATTGGAATCTAAATAATCCAGAGATCTAAAATAAGTTGCTATTATATTTTCAGTTATTAAACTTCTGGATTTTTATTTCTGTGGTTATGAAGAAATCATTTTGGTAATACATCTGAATTTTTATAGAAAGTATTACTGAAAATGTCAGAAATTTCTTTTAGGTCTATGCAGTATTTAGATTTCAAATATCACTGAAGATAGGAACATCCAGTTTCATAAATAAAGCCTAGACATATGTGTAAAGCTATAAAATCAAACAAGTTCGGGATGATCCTAAAGTATGTTATAGTAAGATAAAGCTTTTTTGTGGGTGTGCAGGGTCTCACTATGCAGCTTGGACTCATAGTGATCCTCCTGATTTCTGCCTCCCTCGTGCTGGGATTACAGACGTGTGCCACCGTGCTGGGGCTCCATCACCAGCTCAACGTGCCCGGGGCAGGGCCGGCGTGGCATGCAGGGCCAGGGATCAAACCTTCACCCCTGTGCTTACTTAAGCAAGCAATTAGTCTGCTGAGCTATATCACTGGCCCTAGTAAGACAAAGCTTTTGTTTCATTTGTAATATCAATTTTGTCACTGAGTTTATTTTGCTAAACACTAAGAGAAGCTTAAGTTAGAAAAACTCAGTATTTCAGAATGACAATTTAGCCCAACATGTTTTTGTACCAGAAAGATAAAAATGTTTCCTTTTTTGAAATAGCATCTTGCAAACTAGCTCAGCCTTTCCAGGGCTGGGATCGCAGGTGTCGCCACTGTGCCTGGCCAGGTACATTTCTTCTGCAAATCTGATTTCCCTGGTCTTCTGCACAACAGGCTGCTTGCCTCGTGGCAACCAATCCCTGCAGCTCCTGTGGGTGGAAGGCTCCCCTGCTCCCATTGGCTCAAGGATCACTCTCTGCTTCACAGTGGGGCAGCTTGAATTCCTGAGCCCGGCAGGCCGCCACTGCCCTGGTCTTGCCTCTGTAGTCACCAGCCTGTAATGAATCTACTAATTGAATATGTGAGGCTGACAAATTAGATAGGAGACATTGCTTCAGATTTAAAGGGTAATAATAAAAAATGTAAATGGCAACACCAGCTCAGGCGTTTAAGCGTTGATAAATGTGGGCTGGAAAGTGCAAGAGTCCAATATAAATTAGTTAATTGCCTCTGTTAATTAAGGTGAAATACATTAGCAGGAAGGTCAATCCATTTGAGGCCTCATGTGTTTTTTCAAATATTAAATTAAAAATAGTCAAGCAAAAGTACTAAAAAAGGGGACTGTGTGGGGCCCAGGTTTTCCAGCCCAGAAGCTCAGAGCGGAGTGTGGAAGCCATGGTGCCAGGCCATGCTTAGAGACACCAGTTGCCCTGGCAAGGAGCTGGATGTGTTATGTTTTAGAAAATGGGTCCTATTCTTTAAATTAAAGTTATTGTTTGTCATTGTTTCTTTTTTGTCAGGCTGATGGGTACAACTTAAGTAGGTGTCATGCTCGCATTCATCGCACACTTTCGGCCAGTCTAATGACAGAGCTTCTCTCTGTTTCTCCTTCCCTCCCTTTCCTCACCCTGTCCCCTGCTTATTTACCGAAGCTCTGCTTCCATTTGTTCCTTCTTTTGCCATTGTTTTCCCTGCCCTGCCCTCATCCCCCCTTCTGCCTCTCTAGCTCCCCTTCTCAGTTGAGCATTTTCTTCCTATTTCCTAAGCTGTAGTGCACAGTGTGTCCTTAGGGTCTCTCACACCAGAAAAACAGTGCAATATCTACACACGTGTGTCTGTGTTATTTCCCTTACAAACGTTGTCCTGAGGTGCATTTGTTCACCCAGCCATGTCTCAGGCTTATCTTTCTTTACAGCTGAGCAGTGTTGCACTGGATGAGGAAACCCACATCATCCTTACCATTCGCCGGCTGATGGCATTGGGCTGTTCGCATTGGCCCTGGCGGCATGCTGCCGTGAGCATGGGTGCCTTTATCTTTGGCTCCTGTAGCACCCCCATAGGAAAAGCCCCACAGCAGCGATTCTCCCCCTTCCCTCTAACTGCAGCAGCCTCCCCACTGCTGTTACCCAGGGCCCTTGCATGGCTTCTACATTCAGCTAATGTCCTACTTTCTGTGGACTTGAGGGTGGAGACGGGCCACACGCTTTTTCCGTGCTATTCCTAAATCCGTGTTGCTGCATGGTGCATCAAATGTATCCCGAAACCACTTGACCTGCAGAGGCAGGAAATGTTCCGGACTGGACAGCAGTAGGCTCAGAGTCCCAGTACCCTAAGAGCAGGCCCAGGGAACCTCACCCTGTCGGCCGGGGCTGATGTTCAAAGAGGACACCACGTCCAGCCCTGTACCTGCCCACTTGTACCTGTGCCTTTCGCGGGGTGGACTGGGAGGCCGAGAAGCAAGGAAGGAGCTCCTCTTGTGGTGTCGGCCTTCCAGCGCCCCACCCCGCTGTGCCAGTGACCCACCTCGATGATCCAAGAGAGCAGCCGAAGCTGCCCATTTTGCCTGGGTTTGCAGTGGCGGCCAACGGGACCCCTGGTCCCAAGCATCGTCCGTCCGTCATGAGAACTTCCGGTGCCCAAGAGCCAAGGCTTAGGGAGCAGGGGCACGAGATCGCCGCGGTGGAGAGTGACAGTAGCACATTCTGGAGAGCGGTGAGGGGCTTTGAAGGCGAAAAAGAAAAGCATGAGGGGAGGATCACGGAAAGGAAAAAATAATCCCAACAAGTCACACATCAAGCACCTCAGTGGGAAAGAAAGAAATGCTGGAGTCGTCCTCGTAGTAAGCCACCTTCCTCGCCATGCGAAGGGGGCGCTGCGCCCTCTCTGGGAACCAAGGCGACCCGGTGGTGCCCGCCAGTGTGGGCGCTGGCCGAGGGTGCGAGGAGCGTGCCATCCACCGAAGCTGACCTCCAAAGCGCTGCTGTTCCCTCCCTAAGACCTAAATAGCCCTAAATGGAAGTCTCCTTCCTACCTAGCTGAAGCCTAAGGTTTACCAGAGTCTACGATTTCCTTCAAAAGAATTCAACTTTGATCTGAAGGGTTCTTGCCCACATCAGGTAAAACCCATTTTCAGCCTGGACGGCCAGCGGGGCGCACACGCCCGCGGCGGGCTGCAGAGGGCGCTCGCGCCTTTCCGCAGGCTCTGGGGAGCCTGCCTCTCCCTGATCTGTTCCTGGTGCAGAGACCTGCGGGCTTGTGAGCGCAGCCCCAGCAGTTCTGGCTCTATGAGAGAGGCAAATCTAGTTCCTCCTCTTAAAAGAGTCTCCTAGGAACCCCAGGGAGCATATGGTTTAACAGGAGAGAATTATGTTGCATATTGGGACTGAGATCTCCAGAGTCATAACCAACTAGTGACTTAAGCCCTGTAGCCACCAATACCCCTCTGCTGGGATCCCTGTCCACAGGCCGCCTTAGGGAAGGCAGGGCTTCATATCCAGAGCATTTTTATGGCTCATAAATGCCATAATCTTAGCCCCTTTTCTTCTGGATGTTAGGAGGAAGAGAACAATTAAATGAGCATTGAGATCGCCAACAAAAAGTTAATATTGACATTAAATTAAAAAAAATAAGTGATTTTATTTTATAGATATTTTCATAATGGCTCCAAAATACTTCATTAAGCATTTCTGGATAAAGATATGTAAAAGCTTTTTATAAGCATTTGTTAATAAATTAAATACCATTTCTCTATACATTTACCTTTTATTAAACCTTTCTGTAAGAATTTTTAGGGAACATTTCAAACAAAATGGCCAGATATATCCCATTTGAGATGAATGAGATCGTCAGGGGCCACTTACATCTGCAATAAGCACCGACACCACTCTGCGCATAACCTATGGGCCCTCACGTTAAATAATGTTTCCAACACCGCGCTCCTTCCAAATCGTTAGGCGTGAGACATTTAAGGAACCAATTCAATTAACGCGGAAGAGGGAAGTGCCGTGAGGTGTGATTTATTCTTTGAAGATAAATTACAAGTGTGTCTGCTAGAAAAGGTGCTGTCATCATGGCCAGTAACTGAAAGAGGAGGGCCAGCCCGCAGACCACCTGCAGCTGGGACGGTCTCTGCAGGCTGAGGCACCCGCTTCAGGGACACGAGGCACTGTCAGGATGGACAGTGGGGACTGTCCCCTTCCTTGGGGGACCTGGGTGCTGAGTTCTGTCTCCCTGGCTCATATCTAACGCAGGGCTCTGGACTGCAGGAATCCTTTCTCTCCCTAACTGCATCTGAAAAGAAGCCTAAGTGTTCTGTCCCCTGCAGTCAGACTTCACCGCAGCTGATGCTTTAAAATCCCAACCCTGCTTTCTGCTATTTAGGTCAGGAAGTATGAGGCAAGAATTTATTTTTCTCCTCCACAACTCCAGGATATTGGCTCCACCAGGCCCAATAAATTGTTTTCACAAGGAAATAAATAGAGTTGGCTGTAGCTTAGGTTTCCTGGAACAGGTTTCAAACAAGAGTATCCTAACCGATAAATAATTACAGGTGAGGGAGGGTGGGAAAAAGAAATGTTGTAAGGGTGGGAAAAATGTTTCATAACCGAGCTGGGGAAAAGTCAGGTGCATGGCGTTAGGGTAGTGAAGCTGCTGTTGGCAGAGGCTGGCTTCTTCGCGGCTGTGACAGCGATGCAGGAAATGAAAGGCAAATAGAAGAAGATAATAAAGGAGGAGAGTGCGGAGGATGTGGAGAGAGGCGTGAAGACTGCCCTGCGTGCAGCAGCATTGGGACGCAAGTCCTGACAGCCGGGACCACGCAGATGGGTGCGAAAGTGCTGACATTCTGGTTCATTGTTCTCAGCTACATTTTGTCTCTATCAGATCAATTAAAGCTCCGACAAAATGCAGCTGCGTTTCTGAACGGAAGGTGACAGGGTTAGGACACCTTCCCCCAGGAGATCACCGCCAGAATAAGATCCTTAGCCATTTTTGCTCAGAAGAGGACAGGGCAAAAGACAGGGAAAGTCAAGCAAGGCTTGAGTGCTGAGGGCACTTCCAGTGAGGCTAGAGCAAGTGCCCCTGCTTAGGAGGCAGCAGGCTCCGCTTTGTGCTCAGAACACCCCACAAAAACTTACTGAGTAAGTAAGTTTATTTATCTTTGAGGCAGGAGATGACTGTGTAGTTCAGGCTGGCCTTGAACTCACAGGACCCTCCTGCCTCATCCTCCAGAGTGCTGGGCTTACAGGTGTGTGCCACTGCATCTGGCTCCAGTCTGTTTCAGGAACTGAGGCAGGCATAGGGGAAAGAGAAAACATTTGCTTGCAGATGGCTCTGCCCCAAAGAGAGTCCTGAGGGAGCCATTCAAAAGGGCCAGCCAGCTGTCACTGGAGGAGGTCTTTGGAGATGTTGGCGAGAAGACATCAAGGGATAACTAACTCCCTTTCCTGACCCAGCAGAAGAAAATCTATTTGCTTTATCTCTGCGCTAGTACACGCTAGTAATCACTCTGGGGCCTGCTGCTTCTGAGAGAGTGTCAAGCACATGGGCGGAGCTGGGGTCAGCCGCAGATGGGCAGACCAACAAGCAGGCCAGCCCGGTTCCCTCCCAGGCCCTCCGTGGTCCCCAAAGGCAGCCAGCTTAGCTGAGCGCCCTTCCCTTTCCCAGGAGCCTCTTCCCCTTCCAGGCGTTATTCAAAGGTCAGCTTCCCCGCAACCTCAGCCTCTTCCTGCCGACCTCGCCGCCCTCTGGGACGGTCCCTGGACGCAGCACCAGGAACTCACTACCTGCAAGGCAGAGCTTCGCCTTCTGGTCGAGAGCTCCAGCAGTCCGCGCTGCAGCCAGCGGCGAAGGTGGGGCGGCGTGCAGACGCGCTGCCAGCAGGGCTCCTCCTGCCGGCCCGGGCAGCTGTCCCCCCAAACTCAGCCCTCCCACTTCTTGTCTTCTGAGCCCTTCTCTGATACAATGCAACTCACAAACATACACCATAGTTAAGGCATCTGCTCTGGTCAACGAAGTCCCCCGTGAGCTGCAAACCTTAAGTTGCTTAACCTAAGTGCTATGGACCCTCCGACATGTCCGCAGCTTTGAGCAGACACTTTTTGGGGTTGAGCGCCTGCTGCTTGCTTTTCCCAGCCCAAATGGAAAGCAGAGTGTTTCCGCGACGTCCACTCTTTCTTGGCATCTAAGCGCTGACTTGGGCGGCTTCAGCTTCTGAAAGCGCCTAAGGGACACATTCCCGAGGGGGTGCTGAGCTCGCAGGGACCCCGCACCGGGGTGTGCACAAGGCGCGAGCGCAGGTCAGGGACAGCCTCGGCTCTTCCGGAGGCTCTGCCAGGCGCACTCCGGGCGCATCGGGTCTTCTTTGGCTTTGGTCAGGGACCCCCCAAGCTCACTCCGAGGGGGCTCCTTGGACCCTCAGTTTGCACAGGCATCCGCAGAGCAGAAGGCGACCGGCTGGAGTGCGAGGACCTCTTGCCACCTGAGGGGCAGCACAGCGGTTGGGCTGGGAAGTGACCCGCGTGGCCGGGCGCGGAGGGGACGAGGGGAAACTGGTGGCTGCAGCGGTCGGCCAGGCCCGGGCTCAGCGGGCCGGCAGGGGGCAGCAGCGGGCGCGGAGCCCCTGAGGCGCTGCAAGCTTCACGCAGTCCTCGGCCCACGGCCCGCGGCCCTCGAGGGGACTGCGGGTCTCCGGGCTGCACCGGGTGAGAGGCTGCTCGGGAGCTCGCGCTGGCGCGGGGTGGATGCGCGGGACAGCGCCGTCCTCGAGGGCCAGGCAGCCCGTCGGGTCGGCGCGCACCAGCCGGGCCCGTGGGCGGCCCGTGGCAGTGGGCAGCTCGGGAGGGCGGGGCGGGAGCAGCGGCAGCAGCAGCGGCAGCAGGACCGCGGGCCGGGTCGCGAGTGTGGCTGGGCCCGGAACCCACAGGCAGGGCCCCTGGTGACCTTGGCGCTGCGCCCCGGGATCGTGACCGTGGGCCGGGCGGGACCCGCGGGCGCCGCAGAGGCCCCGCCCCGGCCCGGCCGCCCCCGCCCCCGCCCCCCGGTCCCGGGTCCCCTCCGCCCGCCACTCCGGGGGCGCGGCCGCACCTGCCTATAAAGAGCGCGTTAGCCCTCGCTTCGCCGCGCCATGACCTCCAGCGACATCGCCGCGCCCGGCGTGCGCGCCGCAGATCCCGCGGCGCTGGTGGCGGCGCTGCACCTCCTGCCGGCTCCCACGCCCGACCTGGAGATCAAGTACACCAAGGTAGGCGGCGGGGGAGCCCGCGTCGCTCCCGGCGGCCGCGCTGAGCCCGATCTGCCGGCCCGCGGAGGTGCGCCGGCGGGCTGACCGCTCGCTCCCTGAACACCGCTTTTAAATAACGAACTCTGGCACCCTGCGGTGGCAAGCAGAGTTTTCCTTTGTTGTTGTTGGTTTTTTCTTATTATACCACTTTTTAGAAGAACACGCATCTGCTGCCTTTGCAAACTGAATTCACTTCCTCCCTGGAATATTAGAAAACTATCGCTTCTACTCGGGGGTGCGATCGCGGCCGCATTGGAGAGAAAGGCGGGAATTAAAGTCCTATTTTTTGGCGTTGGTTCTACACTTCTCGTTTGATTTTCTGTTCCACCCGCAAGTTTCTACCATTTAACGCAAATAAATGTGCACAGTGTATGGCTAAAGGTGTGTTCCGTCGTGCTTATTGCGAGATAACCCAACTTTTGTAGGAAAGTAAGTTGGTACTGGCTTAAAGGTTAAAAGAGAAACGCAAGAAAATCAGAATACTGGATGCCTTGAGTTTTAGGGTACAATCAGGGTGATTTCTTTCTTTGCATGTCGATGTAGGAGGATTTAAAGCGCCTCTTAGGGGTTTTACACGCTGTGACGAATATTTGAAAGCGCTTTAACGAGAAGTCGTTAATGGTTATGGCCCTTCAGGCATTGTTTGGATAACAATAGTGCCAGTGCGTGGCACCGCTCCGGGTTGAGGAGGGAGCGGAAAGCACGCAGAATAAGGCTGTGTTTTATGAGGGTCTCTAACCTCAGCAGCCGCCCTTCGGAGGTCTTAAGATGCAAGACCCCGGTGCAGAAAGGATCTGGCCCTCAGATTTGGCAGAGTTCGTGTTAGTCTTAACTTCTGACGATATTTCCCGCCCCCAGCCCCAGCCTTCTTAAGCCATTTTAGGTATGTAGTGCTTATCATTTCTCTCTCTCTCTCTCTCTCTCTCTCTCTCTCTCTCTCTCTCTCTCCCCAGAATTTAATTTGGAAACCCTTCTGTCTCTGTTCTCTAACTAACTCCTCTTTTTTTCTCTCTTGTTCTCCCCCAGTAGGAAAGACAACTGATTTATAGCTAATTGGAGCCTGTAATGTGGAGTCTTTTAGCTCTGGAAAGACTTATATGCAGTATCCACTTTCCCACTTATTACAAAGAAAAACAATCAGAAATGAAATAATGGACAGTAACCAGATTCTTTAATTTGTGGGGAGGAGGCTCCTTATTTTTGCCCTGACAAACAGCCCTCGTAAATACTGGGTAAAGAGAAGGGGAGCTCCTTCCACAAAACTTGTAAAACTGGGTATCTGTGGACATTTTCCAGCCTGGTTCCCTCCGGGGGTCTTTAGTGAGAGTTCTAAATTTCCAAAGACAAGCCTCAGAGACAAGCAGTGTGTGTGTGTGTGTGTGCGTGTGTGTGTGTGTGTACAAGAAAAGTGGTGGCTATTCTTCTGGTACCCCAAATGAATGGGTAATGGCTTTTTAAAAGAGGAAAATAAATAAAGTTAATGGAATTTTTTTTTAAAGCTCACCTATGATCAGAACTGAGGGGAAAATATATTAGCGGTTTCGCTCAGAAGCGCAAAGGAAGCAGGGCACGCAGGGCTTTCCAGAACCATGTTCATTAGGAAATTTCAAAGCGTCATGGGTAAAGAGTTATTTTGCTTGGGGGTTCACTGAAAATCATAGAAAACGACCCACTTTTTGCATCAGACAATGATACTATAAGACAAACATGTCATTAATTAACCACTTCTGCCCTTTTAAAGGAATACAACTTTTTGAGGGGTGTTTCCATAAGATTTTTCCACACGATTCAGGGATCAACATAAAGTCCCTACTTAAAAAGTGTTGATTAGATTATGACAATTCCAAGCAGCATGTACCTGCAATTCTTTGCAGTTGTGGTCTTGGGTCTTTTTGTATGTTTTCACTGCTTTTATTCTCGTTTTAAAAGGATTTCTCAGACGTATAAAGTGAATAGGGGAAATGACAAGAACCAAACCTTAGTGCCTTTGCCCATTCCAGCTCTGCAGAAATGCGAAGTTCCATCTGTACTCTTGCTGACCAGGCTCGGTGCCACTTTTAGGTAGTTTCACTGGCCTTGGAAGCTACCTTACTGCGCTCAAGTTCCACCGTGTGCTTTAGAAATCAGCAGTGGCGGTGCCATTGATGATTTAGGTTATGGCTAAACCATAAACCATTTAAATTATGCTTATTGGCTTCCCTGACACAGTGACATAGACCTCGTGTTTAAAACTCATTTCTTGTTAAGAAATTTTTTGGAAGATTGTGTTAGTGAACAACGGTTTCCGACACACAATTTGTAGCTTTTTGTATCTCTAGTTTAGATTACTATTTTAAATTTTTGTGAGTTTTTTTTTGGAGGGGGAGGGGCGAGATCCTTGTTTATCCCGGGAAATTTTTATTTTAAAAAGTGTCTCATTTGAAAATTTTCATTCTAAATATTTTCTCACAATTGTTCTGATCACAAATTGTTATCAAGCTGCATGGGAATAGAGAAGCTCAGGTGTTTAAAAAATACTTGTTCCTACCTTGCCTCCCTTCCAGATGTCTGCTCGTTCTCCTTGGGCCTGGGAAGCTAAGCGGATTCTCCCGTAGGTGCTGCTTAGGCAGTTGTGCCACGGCATCATCTCAGGTGTTGCGCTCCGTGGAATCGTGGAATCAGAACCACCGTCTCCCTGAGGGGCTCCTGGCCCGTGGCTCCAGCACATGAGGAAGCCTCTTCCCGGATTTAAAAATAACATTTTACTGTTACCTAGCCACATCCATGCATTTGCATATTGCCCATGGCTGGTCTGGAACTGCAAGAGTAGAGTTGTGTAGTTGTAGCAGAGACTGTGTGTGTGTGTGTGTGTGTGTGTGTGTGTGTGTGTAAACTTTACAAGCCACTTGTTCAGGCCTGATGTAGTGACATGTGCCTGTTATCCCAGCACTTGGGAGGCTGAGGCAGGAGGGTTGCCGTGTGTTTCAGGCCAGCCTGAGTTACAGAGGGAGACCCTGTCTTAAAACAAAGCAAAGCAAAAAAGACAAAACCAAACAAATTCTGACGATGAACATGTCCTTAGCTGTGTGGAGAGTTAATGTGTGTGCTGTAATGTCAGGTCTGGAGATGCAGAGGTCTAGAACTACTTCCTTTGGGAGTTTGGAGTTTCAATTCCTACGTGTGTGTCAACACTGAGACACTAGGACCTACCTAGTGGGCTTATTATCTGGATAAGGAAGTGGCATTTGGTGGCAGTCCCCCAGCACTTATTCCATTGCACTTTGGGAAGTGATGATGGCATTTGGGTTATTATTAAAATTAATTGCATCTCTATTTCTGAATGGATGGAGGCCCATTTTAAGAAAGATCAGAATTTCGTGATCATAAAGTTTTGTGAAACAAGCTATCATTGGCTATTTTAATTGCTCTTGAGTTTAATATCCTGGGTAGCTACAGAATCTCTTTATGTTTCTAAAATGCATTGGCAGGGACTGCAGCTCCCTGGATATTTCTTCTCCAAAGTCTTATCTTTACTAAAATGTCATTAAATCAAACAGTTTTGTAGTGAGTACTTTAGACACCCGACGTTGTGCCAAAGTGCAGCTGGCAGAACTTAAGCCCGAGTTACCCATTTGAACCAAGCTGTCACCAAAAAGTTGGCACGTGAATCGGAAGTGTGGCAGTGGCCCAGGGCATTTTGGAAAGGCAGAGTCTTCTCACTGTGAGAGCCATCATAGTTTATGTCACGTAAAACTGAAGGAGCTTTCGCTGGTCTTGGTGCCCCAGTGACATATGGAATTTAGGGCCAGTTGCCCTCCCAGAAGTGAAAGCACCAGCAGTAACTAACTGGCAACAGCCTTCCTACCAAGTCCTTAATTTCTTTATCTGCTGTGACAGGTCATTTCAGAGCCATTTCCCTCAAACAACAAATCTAACGCGTGTAGAGTTGAGTGCCACAGCGTTCCCGGGTTAATTTGTAATTGCCTTTTCAGCCATATTTTTGAGCCCTGTCCCATTGTCTTTTTAAATCGATGCTATTTTTCCCAATTGGGAATTTCTTATCTGTAGCATTTTCTACCCCTTGATTGTCTTACTTTAAGATCAAGTTGTTTGAACTGTTTTCCATCAAGATTTTCGACCTCAGCAGCTTATTTGCTCAAGTCTCTGTTGTGTCACGTGATTTGAAAACACTCCCAGCCTTTGAAAATCCCAGTTGGAATAGTAATTGGGTGGCTGCAGCTCTCTGCCTTCCGCTGCTGGGCTTCAGCCCTCAGCTGGGGCTAGCATGGGGCTCACTGACCTCTGTACAATGTGGTTAAAACTTAGAACATTGGGAGTGGAGCTTCTCATTTTATTCTAAAGGAAGCCTTCTATTTCCACTAGTACAGCTCTGTTACCTC
>PVKN010027906.1:0-13368 GCA_004027915.1 Capromys pilorides
GGACTTTAAGTGGAAAAGTGAGTTGGGACCTGGACTCCAGTTCAGCGGTCCTGACATCCCTAATAGACTGGAACAGCTCACTCCCTAGCCAGTATGCCTGAGGTGACACTATCTTTGCAGTTAAGTTCCTGATACCTGTGTTCCTTTTGCAGTGACACAGCCCAAGCCAGGCTGGAATGGCTGCATGGATCAGTAGGACAGCATGTGAGATGGGCACTGCTGGCTTCATTCCCTAAGGGGCTGATTCCATGAGCTGGGGACCAGGCCCAGGAACCTGTATAAAACATGTTTTCAAGTAGGTAACCCATGAACATGGTACAAAATTCAAATGACAAAAAAGATATGGTAAAAAGTTTTTTAATACTCTTTTTTTTAAATGCTAGAGATAGTATATACATTGTTTAGTATCTTGCCTCATCCCTCTAAAATGTCTTGGAAGCCAATATGTATCAATACACATAAAACTGCCTTATTGTATTATGTATGTATGAATGTATGTTTTTGAAACAGGGTCTTGCTATGTAGTCCAGGTTGGCCCAGAACTCTTGATGATCCTCCTGCCTCAGCCTCCTCAATACTGAGAATATAGGTAGATGCAGCTATACCCAGCTATTTTTAGTTTTAGGGATGCATAACAGACACGGAGAAAAATGTGCCATCAGTGAACTTTTGCATATTTGTACCAGGTTACCACAGTCCACATGAAGATGCAGAATCTCAATACCTCTGGAGGCCTGCATGCTTCTGCCTAGATGATAACCCCTCTACTTAGAGTCCTGATCACAATCTAAAAGCCCTGGGAACTCCTGCAACTTGGAAGGTGGCAAAGGATGCATAAGCCTAAGAAAACCAGGAGCCAAAGGCTGCTCCCTGTCAACATGGCAAGGCCCAGGCACCACCTGAGACAGAAGCATGCTCTCTGTGCTGGGAGATCCTGGGGATCTGCTCTCCCTCCTATTCCTCCTGGGTCTAGCAGAGGCTGGACAGTGTTCAGGTCTTCAATAAAGATGAAGAACTGAGTGGATGCTTGGGGCAGGCTGCTGAAGGAACAAAGAGTTGGTCCAAAGGGAATTCTGACCTCTTAACTGGGGAATTCAAAGGCCAGACTTTCATACCCACCTAAGTCAGATTCATCCTAGCTCCTCTTTTGAAACAAGGTAGCAATGGGAGGAACATATACCTCCAGGAAATGCTGGCTTTCAGGTGGGAGCTGTGATGTAAAGAAGGGGGCTCCAAATGCACTCAGCAGGGATCACAGATGCTCAGCCCCACCACAAATGAAAAGTCAGAAATGCCATTAGAATCTGCTCACCTCTCTCAGGCTGTGGAATCCTAAATACGGGGCTTCAAGGAGCAGCCCAGCCTCCTGGCTCAGTGAGGGTTTCCTGATCCACTGAGCAGTCCCCATGCTTCCAACCTCCCTCTGGTGACAACTAACTCCAGGTGTGAGGGCCATCACCACAGAAACAAGAATGGGCACTTGCAATAAATACCCTGGATGGCCTTTTATCCTGAGAGAACTCTGGAAAATTACCACCCTCTGTGGATCTGTTTTCTTATCTGTCAAATGGAGGTATTACAGTAAACATCTCAGAGTTACTCAGGGAACTGAGTAAGAGGAATACACAAATGGCTTAGATCAGAGTCCGGAATATAGGGAGCATTTCTTTCTTCCTTTAAAAATATACTTTATGTAAACCTGTGTGCACATAATTATTATTAGCAACAGTCAAAAAGCGTAAGCAACCCACATGTCTGTTAATAGGCGAATAGATGAACAGAACATGGGCAGTGCCACATGAAAGAACAGCACTTAACTTTAGGCGGGGTGTGTGTGTGGGAATTCAGACACATGGGACAGGGTGGCTGAGCCTTGAGGACATTATGACAGATGAAATATACCAGTTATAAAAAGATGAAGACTGTAATTCTACCTGTGAGTGTCAAATTCAGAAATAGAAAGTAAAATGGTAGTTGCCTGGGCCTGAGGGAAGAGGGAAATTAAGTTGTTGTGCAGTGGGTACAGAGTTTCACTTTTGTTAGGTGAAGAGTTCTTGGAGGTTGGCTACACAGCAATGTCAGTGTGCTTCCTACTACTGGACTATACACCCTGAAGTGGCAGAGATGGAAAATCTTCTGTTATATGTATTTTACTACAATTTAAAACATCTCTTATATAAGAACTTGAAGTTTAATACTTAAAAAAAAATGACAATCTAAATTTCTAGATAGTTCTCCACAGAGATCTTGCTTTGAGAACCACTATCCTAGTTGATAGCAAAGATGGGTGAAATCCTCAGAGATGTTCTTCAACCTAGGGATCTTGTATAGCACTAACCACTCGTGCCTGGCCTTTCCCAGACTATGGAAGTCAGAATGGGACCTGGGCATGGGTTCTTCTAGGGGATCCCCATGTGATTCCAGTGTGAAGCCAGTTCAGACCAGCATGAAAAAGTATTTTCTGAGGCCCTGTCTCTTTCCTCTCAGGATCACCTCTAGACTCCCAGCCCTTTCTACTTGCAGTAAGTGACTTCCACAGATGGGGGCGCTGCTCAGCCTTCTGGAAGCGTCCCAAGCAGAGCTCTTAGCCTGGCGGCCCCTTTCTGATTATTTTCTCAGAGCAAGGTTTCCGCAAGGGGCCCAGTCCCTGTGCCATGTAAACCTGGCACCTCCTCCAGATCCATCCAACACAAAACAAACAAACAAACAAACTTTAAATCTCTACAATGGTTTTCTGCTAATTATTTCTTGAAACGAGTAAGCCAGAAAAGCCACCTGAGTGAAATCTCATTGTTAAGAATGATGCTCTGGCACAGTGGTCCTTCATGTGTGGTACCTGGAACAGTTCTCATCAGCATCAGGTTTTCCTGACAACAGTTCAAAATTGCACATCCTTAGTCCCACTGCAGAATTACACAGTCAGGGGCTCTGGAGGAGGGGACTATGCAGAGGGCTTGCAGGACCCCAGAGGTTTTGATTCAGTGCGTCTGGGAGGTGCTCAGAGTTCATATGCCTACTTTTCCTCAGGTGATGTCAGTGCTATTGGTCCAAAGATCTTGCTTTGAGAACCATTATCCTAGTTGATAGCAAAGGTGGGTGAAATCCTCAATTTTCTGATTCTTTTGTTTTTTCAAAGAGAAAATTTAAAAATCCTCATGGTATTCATAGATAAGGAAATTCAGTCGGGTGCTATTACACAGGTCTGTAATCCCATTACTTGGGAGGATGAAGCAGGAAGCCAGAGTGGTAAGATCCTGTCCGGAAAAGATACCAGTAAATGCCTGGGGATGTAGCTCAGTGATGGAATGCTCTCTAGCCTGCATAAGATGTTTGGTTCCACCTACAGCATTATAAAGAAAGATAAAAAGGACGGGAGGTGGAAAGAAACAAATTGAAATGACAATTACAAATCAATTTTCACTGTCTACATTAGAAAGGACCAGCAACTTGGCCAATATCCAGGACAGGGGAGACTGGGGTAACTGCCCCTCATATCTGTTCACTGCTGTGTGTGCTCACTGGGATAGGCCTTTGAGGGCAATATAACAACATATACTGATTTTTAAACAAATTCTTTGGTCTAGCATTTTGGATGACTTTATACTGTGATATATTTGTACATGTGTACAGAGATGTATGCACAAGAACATTCCCTACAGTGCAGTTAGGAAACCACCCACATTTCTATTTAGCTGGGACTAGTCACACCAGGCAGTGCTGCACTTCTGTCTGCTGACGTGGAACACCCAAGCCACCTCACTGAGGGGGGCAAAGCCAAGAGATGGAGCTGTAGGATGGCACCATCTCATGTGTATGCCTGGCTGTGAAAGGGATTGCATGTATGCATATATCTGACTGAGGATTTCCCAGAAACCTGTGGTAGATGCTGACTTTCTGAGGATAGGTCTAGTGGAGAGGCAGACTTTGCTTCCTTCACTGCTCCTTGGCGTGGTTTGAATGTTTTTCAAGTAAAAACCTTAATAATCATAGAAATAAAATTTCCCAATTTAAAAAAAAAAATCCAGACCAATAAAAATTCAGTCGGTTAAAACAATCTAGCACTCCCCTCTCCAAAAAGAGTACCAAGAAAAAAATTTAAATCCTCACTTGGCCACCATTTCCTTGAGTTTCTGCCTCATGTCGCCATCCCTTCGCTGATTACTAATCATCTTGATGCTTGCTCTAACATCAAGGGAGCTTCTATTAGATGACAAACTCCATGCGATAAAGATGCTCTTGTTCTTGCTTCCCAGGGGACCTGTGAGGCCAGCTGCTCAGTGGACACTCAGCCCTGTCACCTAAATGAATGGAGGCACTGTGCTCCAGACTCACTACTACGAACTTCGACTTGGACTAGGAAGCAGACGGAAAGACAGGAAGCCACTTGCCTTTCTTCCAAGTGAGCCAGTAAGAACGTGGGACTTCGGATTCATGTCTAACCTGGAGACCCACATCCCCTGTCTTGCACCACGAATCTACATAAGTAACAGTACTCTGGGGGTTACTGTTTAACTGTTAGGTCTCACTTTCTCCCCATCTGGTTCCTGCTAGACCTATCCGTCTGTCTGTACTCCACTTACAAACTAATTACTTGAGACCTGGAGCAGATGTTCAGATGTCACTGGGGCTGTTACAAAACTTGGATTTGCTACACCACTGAGGAGCAATTACAGCTAATTGTGTGGAGGCACTCTGGGAGCCTCCATTTAATTAAATCTAAAAACATCTGAGCTGGAGAAAAGGCCAGCCCTGCCTGCTGCTGGACAAACTGTTGGGTTTTATGCAAAGAGTTGCCACCTGTCCCCAGGTAAGGGAAGGGCAAACCCAGGTGGGCCTGCCTAGTTCCAAGGTGGTGCTGGGTCTCCTAGGATCACTGTCCGAGGTCAGGGACCAACACCCTTTGTGACTTTGATCTTCCCCCACTTCAACTAAATACTACAATAATCTGTTTTTTAAGAGTAGGGGACTTTAATGAGGTTCTATGTATTTAATCTTCCTGGGATTAGCACCACTAACAAGATTAGATAGTTAATCTTGCTACAGCTTTTCAAAGACAAGATGAAATGTGAGACACTAGCCTGGTGAGATGAGGACAGGGCTGTCTTGGGAAGTCAACCTGCTGAGAGAAGGAGGAATCCTCTGCCTTTTTCTTCAAGCTCTTGCCCTCAAAGAAAGACAATGTAGGAACCTGCAGTAAGCTACTATTCTCAAAAGCCATTTTTTCCTAAGTGGTGTTAGTGTGACTAAGTATACTAAAATACAAGGCCCAGAGACGTGTTCCTTGCTCATAGAAACTCTGAGTCATCTCTGGATTCTCTATGCAGGGCCTGGGCCTGGCACTTGGTGGGTGTGCCTGCCTCACAAAGCTAAGGTGGACAGGAAGGAAGTCTGAATCACAAGCATGAACGCACCCAGTGCTGGCCAGCGTGACGGTGCAGAGTGCAAGAAACAAGCACACACTAAGTTCAATCCCAGAGAAAATACGGGTGGGCTAATACCACAGCTTAAGGACAGGTGGGCGGCAGGCTGGCAGGGGAGTGTGTCCACAGCTCCTGTCACTTCATAGTAAAAATATGTGAATCATTTCTTAAAGCCGAGGAGAAGCTACTGCTAAGTGGAGTCACTCAGGAAGAAAATAGCTATAGAAACTAAGGGAGAGTGCCTCTGCCTGGCATACGAGTTCCTCCTGTCCTTACAGCTGAAACAACACGAGCGCTTTTACCTTTTTTCCCTGGGTATAAGGTGCCCCTGGTAGCTGAAGCAAGCATTTGGTCTCATCCTGAAAACTAGACTCTCTACTCCGCCAGTCCTTCTCCTGAGAAGATGCCCCGCCACATTCTCGGCAGTCTCCCCAAGGTGTTGCACTAAGATGCCCACTCTCTTGCAAATTCACCACCTTCACTTTCAGACTCTCTTCCTTGACCGTTCTCTTCTTCCTCCCTTTCCATGGTGTCTTCTGCCATTATAAGAACTGATTGTTTAAAGCTGAGGCAATATAGTTTGTAACTGTCAATCTGAAAACAAGTCTGCAACTCCTAATGGAGAGGTATCTTGGATCCTGGGTGGTCTCCACAGCGTGTGTGTGTGTGTGTGTGTGTGTGTGTGTGTGTAGGAGATGGCCACACATCCATATTAGTCTGAGATGGTCCTCGAGTTTGTCTGTGGTTCTGATGTGCTGTTCTATCTTCTTTTACTTGCAAAATGTCCTGGGTGGGATGCTAAATCACAGCGTCACCCCAGGTACAGGTCCTCTCTTTGCAAGACTAAATCTCGGACCTCTAAACAAGGCAGTGTTCTGTGGTCTTACCTCGAGATTCCAAAAGCCATTTTATAAGACAGAAACCTCAAGCATTAAACTCAACTGGACACTAAAGAGCTCCTCCTCCTGAGCATTGAGACACAATGCTGTGGTTTCAAGAACTTCCTCCCAAGCATCATGTCTAAAGCTAGAAAGTCAAGAGTTTTGAGATAAGAACCTATTTCACACCATTCAAACCTACAAGAAAAATCAGTTTAAATAGTTTGAATTACACCTCCCCCCCTTTTTTTTTTTGTGCAGTACCAGGGATTGAACTCAGGACCTTGTGCTTGCCAGGCAAGTGCTTATTCTACTGAGCTATCTCCCTGGCCCCTGAACCTGTTTTCAGTGTCAAAATTCCTCAGACTGGTGCTTTGTCAGACAAAGATTCTAAGTTATTCGGAGGCTTGCAGTCCTAAGAAACTCAGCCAAAGTCATGTTATTTTTATGCTTTTCACCCAGCACGGAACAGACTTGTAAAAAATCCTAGATTCTTTTCCCTTTTTGAACCAAAATTAAACTCATAAGACTCTTTATCGCTTGCTTTTTAATGTCTTGGTCATAAGACTTCAAGATATAATGATGCGATCCAGAGGCCAGAATAATCACCAGCTGGGAAATTCTGGCTTTCAGCTAGGATTGCTGGCTTTCATCCAGCTACAGTTTCTGTGAACATCAACACGGAGCTGCCGGGTACAAGGCACTCTGCCAAAGACAGACAGGAGGAGCCGAATGCTTCCTGAATTACTGGCCCCCTACAGTACTGCTGACAAAAGCACTCACATTCCCAACATTGCATGAGTTAGAAAATCAATTAAGTCATAAAGAGTAAGCCAACATGTCTACTGCAGCTGCCTTCCAACTAAAGATTTAGGCTCTTTATAATAAGTACACTTCAAAAACATCTTTAAGACTTCTCCATCTTCCTTCTTGTCCAAGTGTTACTGGCTGATGGACACCTGCCTTGATCCAGCATAAGATCATCTTTCAATAAGAAAATTAAAAGACAGTTTGGTAAATTCCATCTTCATGGGTGTTACTATTCATCCTAGCACATACTTCCACCTTGGCAGAACCTTGCCACTGTTTAAAGAGTTAGCATGGGGTTAGGAACATAGCACCATGGTATGGCATTTGTCTCGTATGGATGTGGCCCTGGGTTCAATCTGTAGCGCCATGAAACAAAACAAGACAAGACAAAAGAAGAAAGTGGATTCTGAATTTGGTTCCAGTAGCTTTGAGCTGGAAGGGCATGGCCCAAGCAGGTCTGGCGGAGGGGCGTATCCTGAAGGTCACTCAGGTGAAAAACAAGCATTGTGTCATTCAAAATAACTATGGGTCCGCCATCAGAGCCATAACCTAGACCAAGCTCCAAAAACAAAAACAAAAACAAAACCCAAAGAATTTTCTGCTTAACAAAAACAGCATCTCCAATTGGTCCCTGCAGAGTTCTCCAGCTCCCATGAAGTCACTGGTGAGGCTGATGTGGAGCAAGGCCATGTAACCGCTCAAGTAAACCACTGCCTGTTCATCTCTAAGCTGGCTCACAGAAAACATAACATTAGAGTGCAGGACCACTAATCATTGTCATTTTCTGGTTCTTGCTGGTACAGCTCTTATCTTCCTGCCCACCCTCCTAGCACCCTGCCTCATCTCTTTCCCCCAGGTATTCAACCCCTCTCTACTGTCCCCCAAAGCACAGGCTTTTGCTTTGTGTTGTATGGGCCTTTCTTGGACAGATCTCTCTGAGCGGTGTACCAAAGGCAGGAGGTTAACAAGCAGTAACACAGTTCTAGGGACTGAGATCTGGTCCCTGTCCCCTGAAAAGGGTGCCATTGGCAAATACTTTTTTTGAGATATGGACTTACTATATAGCCCAGGCTGGCTTGAATTCATTATACAGCCCAGCCTGGCCTCAAACTCACCACAGTTCATCTGCCTTAGCCTCCTGGTGAACACTCCTGATAAACCCAGTGAATAAGCTTCAATTGATTGAGGCTATGCACGCCCCCCACACCCCGCCCCCCCATCCAAACTAGATGGCTGATACCTGGAAGTTCTGGCTTTCAGAAGTTCTGGCTTGTTCCCTGGCTGATGTATCTTATCCAGCCACAATCTGCTCTAACACCAATGCTGGGCTGTAGTTGACTATTCTTCCTAAGTCTGGGACTTGAACTCGCACCTATCTTCTCCTTACAACTGCTGGCCCCATGAGTATCTGAGGAGCAATGAAAGCTCAGAGACCAAGACCACCTGGCCCATTTCTGTGGCTCTGAGAGATTCTTGGATGCCCTTGCCCTCAATCTAAAATGTACTTAAGCTGGGCATGATGACATACACCGGGGAGGCTGGGGTAGGGGAATTGTTGCAAGCTTGAGGCCTGCTTAGATTACACAGTAAGTTCAAGGCCAGCCTAAACTGTACAGTGAGACCCTGTCTCAAAAAACAAAAAAACAAACAAAGTACTTGTCTGAGAACTCCTTCCTGTTTCCTTTGAAAGAGTAGTGAAAGAGGAGCAGGACTCTTATAGAAATGATGAGATTGCCTGGGGTTTGATACCTCTGTCACTCACATATCTACTTTATGATCTTTGATGTGGAACAAGTTATTCAACTTTGTGGGGCCTCAGTTTCTTCATCTGTAAAAAGGGGGTGACTGATTTACTATGTCATCTAAAATACTCAAGAAAGTGCCTGACACACAGTAAATGCCATGGAAGTGACAGCTATCAATAAAAACAGCAATGCCTACTACCACCATGGTAGGGAAAAAAATCTTTCTACATACTTGCATAACACCCTAATCTTCTGTATTTTAATGAACAGTATCCTGAGTAGGAAATGGACACTATAAACAAAGCAGTTGAGTTGAGGTAAAAACCACACAGTTTGAATGGTGGCTCTGCTGCTTAGGTCACATGAGTCCAAGTAAAGTACTTCATGTTCCTAAGCCTGTGAAGTGGGGACGCTAATACCAGCCCTCAGGCAGTAAGGATCAAGAGAAGTGACACGCATAAAGCTTAGCCCCTGCCTGACACTCAGAAGTGTCCTCAAGGACCTTGCTTAATTGAATTTATCTTTTCAAGGCAGCACCAAGAGTTCTAAGAATGCGACATTATCCACTTAGGTGATTTCTTCTGTGCAAAGAAGATAAATTTCTCGGAAGGGGAGAATGGAGGGGGGTGGAAAGTGTCTCCTTCTTGCACACACTGCCCTTTCATGTCTGTCACCTGGGGGCTCCCTTGGGCAGCAGCCAGTGGTCTCTGATGGAGAGAAGCTTTCTATGGCCTCAGCTGGACTCTGGGTACTCCAGAGCCACAGGAGGGAGCAGGAAGACCACCTGCTCTCACGGAGAGCAGGGGATGGTGAGACAGGCAGTAGATGTGAACGCATTTTATGAAAACAAATGCACACCTTTAAATCTTAAGTGCCTGAAGAATACCAAGAGGAGATTAGGTAAGGAATGACATAGGGTGCAGGAAGGACACATTCTGCGGGAAAAGGAGAAAGTGAAATCTTGGTTGAGACCCAAGTGACAGGGAGAAGTCAAGTGAAGGTCACAGAGGCGGATGAAACAGAATCCAGGCAGACCTGAGCCCAGCAGGCCCTGGAGTCTCTCGGGGCTGGTGCTCAGGGTGGGATCAGGCAGCCAGATTCACAGGCTCTAGTGTGTACTGCTGCTGGGTCACCCTACATGGAGGAGGCTGATGGAAGTGAGGGAAAAAGACTTAAAGGAGGCCTAAGGAACCTATCAGCTAACTGCAGTAGTTGGACCCGATTTGGATCCTGGATTGAATGAACTATAATCAAAAAGAAATTAAGATACGGGAACTGAACTGTACTGAGATGCCCTGCTTTAATTGTGACAACACTATTGTGCTTATGTTCAGGGTTGAACGGTGTCCTCTGAGGTTCACAAATTAGAGTCTGAACCCCTAGTACCTCACTCAGACTGTCACTGTACTTGGAGTACAACTTTTAAAGATATAATTAAGTTAAAATGGAGGGGTCAATGTGAACTCCAATCCAGAGTCATTGGTTCCTTTAAGGATTGGTTAGGTGGCAGACAGAGACACAGGACAAAACTATACTGAGGAAACTGTAACACATGGCCATCTACAAGCCAAGGGGAGAAATCTGAAAAGAACCCAAACCAGCTAACATCTTCATCTCAGACTCCTAACTCTGTAAATGTGAGAAAATAAAATTTCTGTTGTATAAGCCACCCCGATTGTGGCATTTTGTTTTGTTTCTAACAAATTAAAACAGTGTACAAGGAGTCTGGGTATCACAGCAATACACACTGAAATAGTCTCAGATGAGATGACAGGTTTATTGGGACTTGCTTTAAAATAGTCTTTGAAGCGGGGCGTGGTGGCGCATGCCTGTAATCCCAGGACTTGGGAGGCTGGGGCAGGAGGATTGGTGTGAGTTCAAGACTGGCCTGGGCTACAAAAGTGAGCTCAAGGCCAGCATAGCAAGACCCTGTCTCAAAAAGAGAAAACAACAACAACAACAAAAAAAAGTCTTTGAGAGGGGACAAGAGAAAGAGTGATTTACAGAATAAATAAGATGGGCTACAAGCTAAGTGGCATGGCTAGAAAAAAATCACTCATCTCTTCTAGGTCAGCTGTCTTTCTGGAAAAACACTGCACTATAATAAGCCACAGGAGTGGGTTTTCGGGTTAGCTCAGCAGTGGAAGCACCTGCGAGGGCAATCCCAGTCAGGCACAGGGGATGGTGGCTCGGTCCCCACACCCACACACAAGGGAGCCTGAGCCAGCCAAAAAACAAACAAACAAACAAACCCCATAGAATTTACTTCTGAAATTCCAAGGAAACAAAACATAGAAACAAAAACAAAAAAGACAGAGAAATTACTTTTTCAAGTTGGAGGCTGAAGCTTTTCCTACATGGACTTACCTCCCCATAGATTTTTCATGCTCAGATTTAATACATTGGTCCAAATGCCCCATGCTATTATTACTGCTGCTGTTGTTATTCTGGTGGTATTGGGGATTGAACTGGGAGCATCTGCAGTAAGCTATATTTCCAGCCCTTCTAAATTGTAGTTTTGAGGGCGGCCAAATAGCTCAGTGCACTAAAGTGTCTGCTTAGGCAGAGCACAGTGGCTGGGGTTTGATCCCTGGTGTGCCGTGCCAGCCCTGCCCCTAGACCGAGATTGAGACTGGGTGTGGTGGTGCTGCACACCTCAAATCCCAGTGCTTGGGTGGCTGAAAACAGGAGAATCACTACAAGTATGATTTACATAATGAGACCTTGTACTAAATACATTGAAAAAAAAAAGTTTAATTTTGAGACAGGGTCTGTTTTGACCCTGTTTTTGCACTCATCCCACTGCCCTGGAGCTGTTTGTTGATAGGCCTGTCTACCCGTGCAGAGCGCATTATCTGCGTCACAGTGCTAAGCATTAATATGGCTAGGCTGGGCTTGAACTTGTCATCTTCCTGTGTCAGCATCCCATAGTACTGGAATTACAGGCAGGCACCACCATGCCTGGCTTACACTATGCATGCTCTTAATGGGAATGCAGCATGCTACCTTTCTGCTTGGCTTGCCCTTCCCAGAGCTCACTGTCCTGGCCAGGAGTGTGTACTCTTTGTGAGCCCGGAGGTTCACTAGCTCACCATCGCAGATCTGTGTGACTCCTCACTTCGCCCTGTTTTTATATTCATCCCACTGCGCTGGAGCTGTTTGTTGATAGGCCTGTCTCCCCGTGCAGAGTGCATTATCTGCGTCACACAGCGCATTGCTAACCCTGCACTGACATTAACAGCCTCCAAATATTTAAGAACAAACCTAATATTCTGCATCATTGCCCACTAAGACCTTAGTAACACACAATTACTGCAGCTAAAGAACTGGAAACTTGAGCAAACTGCTCCAGGCCACATGGCCAGTCATGGGCAGGGCTGGGATCTGGTGCATGACTGGTCTCTTGGCTGGTACCCTCTCCAAAAATGTACCCCAAACAGAGCACACACTCCTTGCTCCTTCTGCTTTCAGATCCCTAGATTTGGCAATGCCTTCCTGCTGGCCTCTTGCACTACCACCCGTAGAACCCCAGGGGCCTTGGGGCCTGGCAGCTTTGCTACCAGCTCTGAGCGGGCCTTGGAGGCCAGGGTAGCTGGACGAGGGCCTCTATTTGAGCTCTCTGACTTGGCTAGCATGATCTCCTTGCCCAAACGTGGTCTCTTCCTGAGCTTTTCAGCAGAAGTGACTGTCACCTGGCCACCGTGAAGTTAAAGAGATTATGTCTGTGCAGATCTGGGCACTGAGGATGGCACATATCTGTGCTCTTACTGGCATTTCTTATCTTGTGCTGTTGATGTTCTTGCTGCTAAAGACCACTTCCAAGCCTCTGCCTGGTCCTGAGGCCAGGCCACACCTTCCAGTCCTGTTTTTACAGATGGAGCCTTATGTGTAGGTCCCACTGTTTGCACTTGTGCTTCACTTTGCCTATTTATGCCCTTTGGATCTAGTTCTTCCTCCCACATCCTCATCTGTGTCATCTGTGAGCTAGATAGCCGCCCCTATCTTTGAATCACAGATCAGACTGTGAACCAAGCCAGTGTAAATGGGGTCTGTAGGTATGGAAGTGAACACAGAGAAGAGAATGGCCTTGGAGCACCCAGCTTGTGCCTGGCACGACGTGGCTATGTGTCTTTAATCTTCCCTACCCACGACCTTCCTTCACCTGCCCTGCAGGATACGACACCCTTGTCAGCTACCAGTGACAGTATCAACTGGAATGACCTTCCAGGAGACAATCTGCCAATGTGCACAAACAGAAAAACAACTCAGGAACTCACTAAAGAGAAGAAAAAATTCTTTTTTTTTTTTTTTTTTTGGGATATAGGTCTTGATACGTAGTTCAGACTCAACAGTCCTCCTATCTCAGCCTCCCTAGTGTTGGGACCTTGTGCTTGCCAGGCAGGTGCTTATGCTGCTGAGCTATCTCCCCAGCCAGAAAAATATTCTGAATCATTGTTTAAAATACTGGAAAACTTTTTAAAAACATATATGCCTTACAAAGAGGAATGGCTAAAT
>PVKN010027907.1:0-13387 GCA_004027915.1 Capromys pilorides
CAGAGTCCAGTACTACAAAACAGGACACACATGTGGTTATAAAAGGTGTGCCAGCTATATATTCAATCAGTAAGCCCAAACAATCATTTAGTACAGGTAGGTGAGATTCCCTAGATCTCCCTAGAACACTGTAAGAAACAGGGTGTTGCTGAAGTAAGCACAGAGCACAAACACATATGAAGGGGCATGCCAGGCTCAACAGCAAGGACTACAACAGTACTACAGAGAGGCATTTGGAAGCATCTTGAAAGACTGTAATGCCAGCAGGGGAACTTGATGAGCAAGGGCTCAAATGAACACTACGCTCAGGAATGCTGTAATGACTGCCTGATCCTACATGCCATGCTTTCCACTGGTACTTCCCAGACTTATCGATCATGTCACTTTGCAACGCAGACTCAAAGAAATGAAGCGATATTCCCAAGAGTACAAGGTAGGCTGAGTGTAGTGTTGCAACCTGTAACCCCTGTACTCTATGGGCAAATGGATGGAGAATTTGAGGCCAGCCTGAGCTACATAGAGAGTCCAAGGCCAAGCCTAGACTATTCAGTAAGTGCTTATCTCACAAAGCAAGCAAGCAACCAACCAAATGACCAGCTAAAAGTGCTAGATAAAATGCTGAACAAGTCAGGAATCTAGAAGATCTAGAAAACTATATATAAATTTGTAAAATTTCCCAGTAAATCAACTTTTAGTTTTCAGACTCTGAAGAGGTGTCAGACTGATCAACCAAAACAGAAAGAACAGCAAAAGGGAGTGGCGGGGGGAGACATGGAGGGGGGGGAAGGGAGGGAGGGAGGGAATGAAGGGAAGGGAGAGGGAGAGAGGGAGGGGGAGGAGGAGGGTGAGGTAGGAGGGAGAGGGAGAGGTAGGGAAAAGGAGAGGGAGAGAGAAAGAGATATGCAATGAGTGCACTGATAAGGGAGAACATAACAGTTCATGGATTTTTAAAACACATCTATAGGGTCTTGCTATGCAGTTCAGGCTGGCCTTGAAATCACAATGATCCTCCAGCCTCAGCCTCTGGAGTACTGATTACAGGCATACAACACCATGCCTGGTCTATAATTTTTAAGAATTAACAAAATTGCGGCTGGGGAGATAGCTAGGCACCTGCCTGGCAAACACAAGGACCTGAGTTTGATCCCCAGTACCGCATGCTACACTGGCCCAAGAACTCTGGGCACACCATGCCGGCCAGGGAAACCAAATCAGGTGCATGGTGCATGCTGTAATCCCAGTGCTAGGGAGCCTGAGACAGAAGAACCACTGTAAGTCTGAGTTGCATATCAAGACCCAGTACCAGACAGACAGACAGACAGACTTAAAAAAAGAAAAAAACAAACTAACAAACAAAAAAACCCAACCCTCACTGGATTCCTGTCACACCATCCTCCCCTTCTGCTCCATACCCAGCCAGTGACTTCTCTTTAGCACTGTAGACACAATACCGTACCCCATATCAGGGTTCTTCCTGGAATGTCCTTTTTTAAAAAAAAATGTATTTGGTTGTTACAGGGTCTCACTATGCAGCTCAGACTCATAGTGATCCACCTGTACTATGTGGTCAGCCCAGCACGCCCTGGGGGTGGGGCTGGCACAGCTTGTGGTGGCAGGGATCGAACTGTGGTCCCTGAGCTTGCCTAAACTGGCATTCTAGTCTGCTGAGCTATCTTGCCAGTCCATCATCTGTTTTAGATGCTCTCTCAGCTTCTGCTTCGTATCATGGAGGCCTCTGTGAAACGCTACTTCCTCAGAGGCCCTCCCCAGCCACCTCTCCTACATATGAAAGCCTTCTTCAATATCTTACCCTGGGTTCACTTTCCTCACATTACACAGTATTTCTTCACATTGTGAACTTATGTATGCTCTCTGCCTCCCTGTGATTTAATACATATTCTAGTTTTTATTCTGGTTCTTAGCACAGAACTCTTTAAACCCTTGGAATTTCTTAAGGGATAGGGGTATCCTTTGATTGTCCTAACCAGCCTGTTTTCATCACACCCAAGTTTTAAGCTGATGCGATAACCCTTGGACAGAGTCTGTAGACAGCTTCACAATGAGGGTGGTAGTGAAGACTGAGCTCAAGGCCAGGGCCACGGAGTTAATTAACAATACATGGGCCGGCAAGATGGTTGAGTGGTCTAAAGTGCCTGTTTAGGAAAGTTCAGGCAACTGCAGGGACTGTGGTTCGATCTCCGGCACCACATGCTGCGCCAGCCCCACCACCAGGGCAGGCTGAGCCAGCCATAAAATCAATCAATCAATCTATCTTAAAAAAAAAAAAAACATATTGTATGAATCCCCCATAAAAATTCCTAATAGGGTCCAGGAGCTTTTTGAATTGAACACAGGAGGGAGGTAACATTCTCTCTGCTTCCTTCCCGTGTCTTGCCTAGGCATCTATCTCTTCCATCCAGCCTTCTCAGTTGTAATAAACTGGCAATCACAAATAAGTACTTTCCTGAGTTCTGTGTTCATCTAGCAAATTCATAAGCCCCAGAACCCCTAGAACTGTATTTACACTTATAAGTATGGGTTGCTGTAGAACCCATCTACACCTGGCATCTGAGTTATTGGGACACCCAGCAGATGTTAGAGAAGGGCAGAAGTGGAGTGGAAAAATACAGACACACACAGAAAAATAAATGTAGCAGGGCAGGCCATGTCCTCTCTTCACTGCAGCAGCCCTAGTTCCTAAAACACCTGGCACCGCAGCACACATGTCTGGGATGAATGTATCAGTCAACAATCGACAACATACGAAGGCAAACTATTTTGCTTGGTGTGGTTTTAGCAGGAAAAGGGAAGACAAAACACTAGCTTCAGGCATGCTAATTCTAACTGTTGGAAAAAATGTTCAAATGGCATTACCTTGACACAGCTGCTGCTCTGGAAACAGTTTGCAAAGAGAAAACCAGGGCTATATGGACCCAAAGCAGAATGAGCAGAGAAGCAAAATTTGAAGCTAATAATTTAAAGAGACTTGGCTGAGTTCTGAAAAATGTCCTAGAAACAGGAAAGTAATGCTCTATAGTTGAGTCTTGGAGCAATCCACTGCCAGGTTAAGTGACAAGGCAATGGGAAGCTGACGAACCCAGCTCAGAGCCCCAAGCTAAGACCTGGTTCCCAGCATCATCACCTCTCTTTTCTCACTGGAGCATGGCCTTCTTGAGGGGAGGGGTTGTTCCCTTTGGCACATGGCTACATGGCTGGTTCTAAAAAATGTTCAATAGATGAATCCTGGAGATGGCGCTCTATCTCACACTTAATAAGTCAGGGGTATCAAAAGATTACTTACCTTTTCAACAGTTTTGCCATGTAATCCAGGATGGCCTTGAGCTTGCAATTCTCCTGCTTTTGCCTCCCACGCACTGAGATTACAAGTGTGTACCATCATATCAAATGTAGCCCAATAGGCCACATTTAATAAACCCTCTTTGCCCTAAAGAGGCTATCTAAGCTTTGTCTTCTATGGCATGTATATCTTGCTATTTTTTAATCCCATCCTCAAGAAGTCCAAAGCAGTGGTACTCCGGACTGAGAAACTGTACCTCAAATATCTACCTCAAAGGAATAAGACGCTCAAGCTCCACAGAGGGAGGCAATTAGAAATGGTACCCTACCAAGGTGGGTAACCTAAATTTCCAAGAGCTTAATGCATTTAATTCTTACCTGGGGTACTGTGGGTGCCTCTGCATTGGGTGGTTTGACAAAGAAAGGGATGCGGCCCCTCTGCCAGTCATTAAGGACCATCTTGCCCACAGTCTGTAAGTCAGGCTCTCCACCCTGAAATGTCAGGAAAGATTTCCAATTAAATCTGAAGAACCACCACCACCCACTTTGGGGACATTTCAGCTATCCCAGTCGTTCACCTCCACCTGCTTGATAAAGCTTCATATAGCTCGCACAATGTATATAAAATGGTCCACACCACACTCGACAAGCCTATAGTTAACACCAACCCAAAATCTCAGACCCTGGCTCACCTTTAATAATTTCCCAGTGCGGAAAGCAAGCTTTTCAAGAAAATCCTCAGCACTCTCCCATGAATCAATCTTGTATGTTTTACTGATATATTCTGGCTTTGCTCGGTCTAGGACAGCACCAATGTGGTCTTCAGGAGCCTTGATCTTTTCTACTTGAACCTAGATGTTAACAGAAATCTCTTGCTTACAAACTCTACTATGGAAAAGGGGAATTTCCAGTGTCCTTTGTAATGCGAATGGATTTCAACATCGTAAGATGTGAGGAGCCTGGTAGGAGCCTGTCTCAGAGATGGCAAGACGTGGTCGACTGCAGGAGTACTGCTCAAGGCTGACCATAGTCACCTAGAACTCAGCGCTAATCCTGACTCACCACAAATTTACTGGCTTCCACGGTTTGTATCTGGAATGCTCCAAGCTACCCACGTGTAGAAATTGTTAAAAGCCTGCCAATCCTACCATAGCTGAGAATGGAATAGTTTAAGAAGGAAGCAGAGGAATGTGCACAAGACATATGGCCAAAGCCTGGTTAAGGTTTGGGGAGTCACTGAAAGTTTTGGTCATGTTCAGAAACAAGTGAGGAAATGACTGGGTTCCCAATGACTCAACTCAGAAACCCACCAAGATGAGTTACCACTAAACATAAACAGGCCCTGCTTGCCTCTAGATCCTGTGTGTACAGTACAAACTTTGTTACAGGATAACACTGACCACATATACTCATGGTACCACTAATTTCTCAGACAGGCTGCGATGGAAAGACCAACCTGCTTAGCATTATGGTCCTAATGCTTGCTTAGACAGCCTAACCCCATACTGCCTTCTGAATGAGAAAAAAGTAAAAGTTTACAGAATTTCCTAAGAGCACCCCCACCAAAGGCAAATAGGCCGTTAGGATGAAATACTCACAACGCCTTTCAGCACAATGTCTGTCTCTGAGTCTTCTGAAGGGTAAACCACACCCGGACAGTCAATGAGAAATATCCGACGCATCAAGGTAATATACTGCCAGACCTGTAGTCAGAAAAAGCCAGCAACATCCCTGACGCAGGAATAAACAAGTTACCAAACCCCACAACCTGCTACATGAAGCTAGAAAAGAAGGGAGGAGTCTAAGAAAGCAAACTGCTAAGTACTCAAGCTCTCCTCTAAGACACTTCTGCCAAGTATAAAACAAACTTTCTATAAGCTAAGAGTCCAAAAATAAGGTAGAAAGAGGATTTCTATCTAGTATTGCACAATAATACCCAGTAATCTTTCTGAATTGTAAAAGTATTCTTAGAACATGGTACTATAGTTCTCCTTGGCTCTAACCAGAATCATGCTGATCCCCAAACCCTTTGTTCTATCCCTGAATCATGAGAATCTACCAAAGGCTTGGGTTTTCCTTTTTAACCAAGGCATCAAAATTCTTTGTGCTGATTTTGTTCATCACTGTAAAAGGTTGGAGTGACAATTTAAAATAGGCTTAAATATGAATGTCATTTACTACATCACAATAAATCTACACAATGGCATACAAAGTACGTCAATCTTAATGTGGGTAGAAATTCTAAATTATTATATATTCTAAATTATTCTATGGAGAACTGAACTCCCAATGGTGGTCTTCACTCAAGAGAAGCAAATGGGACCATGTGTAGCTCAGCGGTAGAGAGAAGATCCTGGCATCTAAGCTGTAGATGTCTTTTTTTTTAAACTTCTTAAATTTGTTTATGTTACCGTTGGCTCAGCCTGCCCTGGGGGTGGGGCTGACACAGCATGTGGTGCTGGGAATCGAACCACAGTTCTTGTGGTTGTCTAAGCAGGCAGTTTAGACAGCTGAGCTATCTCGCCCCTGTAGATGCCTTTCAATCACCTTAAAATCCATCTCCCTACTCCACCTTTGGAAAAACTGACTTTAATGAAATTTATCCCTGGGGCCAAAAAGTTTAAGGACTGCTAAAATACACAGAAGTAAAATCCCCCAAGCCAGATATACCTTTGTTTCACCTGCAATAGGAGCCACATTGCACACTTTCTTGGAACGTAATGTGTTTATCACAGAGCTTTTGCCAACATTTGGATAGCCGATGAACCCCACGCTGATCTGTTTCTTGTCAGTGTGCAACTGTGCAGAAGAAGACATATCACAAACATGCAGTCATGGAGATCCTTTGGGACAAGCAGGTTGTGTTTCTTTGCTAATATAAAGAACAGTGCACAACTGTTGGTGCAAGTTGATCTGAAGCCAACCAGCTACATCACCTGCATGAACTGGATACTCAATAATAAATCAGAGGTGAATAATTTCTTCACTCATGTGAAATTACTCTTAGAGAGACACAGAGACACATACACAGAGAGAGACAGAGACAGAGAGAGAGAGAGAGAGAGAGAGAGAGAGAGAGAGGGAGGGAGAGAGGGAGAGAGGAACCTTGGAACCAGTAGCAGGTATCTTTAAGAACAGGACAAAAGGCAAAAGCAGAGAGAGAACCTTAACAGATTCAGGAACCGACAATACCGTGATTCACCTCCTTCATTTTCTTTGCACAACACAGTTAACATTTTTACTGCCACAACCAAAAAGGGAAAAAAGTCATCTCAAAAGTCAGACCATTGGGTGAAAAGTTTCAAGGAGACATTTTTGTTACCAAGAAATGTATAATAGTCATGGTAACATGTGCCTTTAAGTCCCACCTATCAGGAGGTGGAGACAGGAGGATCACTTCCTCACACAAATGTGGGCAGCACAGGCAACACAGAAAGATAGCCATGATGGAAAAGGGGGTTAGGGGAGGAAGACCAACAACAACAACAGATGGAGAGGCCTAAAGAAGCCAGACTGAATATACAATCTAACCTCACTTTTTCCCTAAACCTTATGAGAGTAACAGACATAGGAATCAAATACTCTTAAACCAGTACAACCAAATACACAAAACCAAAGACCAACATGGAGAAGAGACAGCTAAGTGGCTGAAAACATGACAATACCAAAAATCTACCGACAATAATGCCAATGAATCACAATAAACCTTGGAACCAATTGCAGGTATCTTTAAGGACAGGACAAGAAGCAAAAGGACTGGCAGCAGCCCCACTGAGGTAGCCTACACCTCAGCACAGGCACAGAACACTCACTCTAGAAGAAGCCTAGGCCTTTAGGATGTCATGATTTTTGAAAATTTGAATGTCTGAAGATTTCACAAAAGGGATCCAATTTTATAAATAACATCAGCAAAAGGCTAGTATACTCTGGGTCATTAATTAGAAGTCTAAATATCAAGTAAGTGGACCAACCGCCAATTTCTCAACAGCTCCCCTGGCAGCAATATACCTCCAGAGCTGGAGAATAAAGGACCCTTTCCTAAAAATATTAGTGCCTCAAAAAAACGATCTATTAGACAGTGGTATTTATAGGGGTCTTCCAAAATATCTTGTCCAGGCAACATAGTGGAGCTTGCCTATAATCCTAGCATTCAGGAGGCTGAGGCAGGAAGATTACCACAAGTTACAAGCCAGCAAGGGCTACACAGTGAGACCCTGTCTCAAAAATGCTAAAAAACAAAAACAACAACAACAAAACACAGCAACAAATAAACAAACAAACAAAAACCCAATAAGCCTGGGTACCTATCCACTTATCCTACAGAGAAATCTCTGTTAATACACTCCATTGCAACAAGTCAGACTAAGAGGCTGGGGAGATAGCTCCGTGGCACAAGTGTTTGCCTAGAAGTGAAAGGTCATGAGTTCAAACCCCGGTCCCACAAAAAAAAAAAAAAAGTCTGATTGATGTTGCCTCGCTCTTGAGACAGGGCCTTGCTATGTACTCAGATTGGCCTCAAACTTGGGCATAAGTTATCTTCCTGTCTCAGCTTCCCAGGGAGCTGGAGTATGCCACCTTGCCCAACACAGTACTTTACTCTTAAGTAGGAATGGAGAACCAAGAACAACTAGACATCTAAAGTGCGAGTCCAGCAGAAAAGAGAGAAAAACAAAGAGAGGCAGGAGTCAATGCGAAGAGAAAGGAAAACTATAAAGCACTAGTAATTTACACCCTGAGATAGACAAGATACTGTATCCATGAAACAAGATGTACCAGGGGCTGGCTCTCAAAAATTATAACAGACAAATACATTTTGTGATAGGTGGATAAGCAAGTTAAGAAAAGCACCTGGGAAAGACAGCAAAGTACTGTATATGCTGATACCCATACATATTATATACCAAAATGAAGATAAAAGTGGGCAAAGTGGTACATACCTACAATCCCAGCCACTGGGGGAGACTGATGTAGACAGACTGCAAGTTTAAGACCAGTTCAGGTAATATATTAAGACATGGTTTCAAAATAAGAACTTAAAAAGGGTTGTGGATATAGCTCAGTGGTAGTAACACCCCTGGGTTTAAGCTCTAGTTAGAGAGGGAGGAAAGGAAGGAAGGGAGGAAAGAAAGGAAGGTAGGAGAAGCGGGGGAGGAAAGGGGAGGGGAGAGGAGAAGAGTTAAACCAGGAAGCAAAAACTCCTAAATGAAAAGACAGAAGGAGGGGAAAAAAAAGAGTTTCAAAGAAATAAACAATAATCAAGCTAAAAGTTCCATCAAATGTCTAGCTCACTGAACAATAAAAGACCTGCCTGCAGGCACATCATTGAAATTTTAGAACAACGGAAATTTTTTAAAAAGATCAGAGCCACAGAGGATTAAAAGTCAGAATGGTCTCAGATTTCCCAATAGCAATGTCAGCAGCCCCAAACAATGCAGTGGTGTCTTCAACATCCTAAGAAGTAATAGCACAAGGGTAGAATAAAGATATATATTTTTTTATTTTATTTTTTAAAATTTTATTTATTTATTTATTTATTTGTTTGCTTGTTGTGTTTGTTTCTTTATTTATTCATTTTGTGGCTGGCTCAGCCTGCCCTGGTGGTGGCGCTGGCGCAGCATGTGGTGCCGGGGATCGAACTGCAGTCCCCGCAGTTGCCTGAACCCTCCTAAGCAGGCGCTTTAGACCACTGAACCATCTCGCCGGCCCCTATTTTTTTATTTTAAAAAGAAAAAATTTTTTTCAAAACAAGATAATAGGATAACAATAGTTAATATATTGTACATCGTTATCTTTAAATTAGTTACTCAGAGTAAAAGACATAAGCATTTAATTGTCCAAACGACATTAGCATTGCTGGGCATGGTAGCGCATGCCTGTAATCCCAGCACTTGGGAGACTGAGGCAGGAGGATCGGTATAAGTTCAAGACCAGCCTGGGCTATAAAAGTGAGGTCAGGGACAGCCTAAACTGCATAGCAAGACCCTGTCTTCAAAAGACAAAACAAAACAAAACAAAACAACAGTAGCATAAACCTTTCCTTTCAATGAACTAAAAGAAATTAGTACAACTATCCTTTATGTGTACTTTTATGTGTATTTTTTTTCTATTTTCCCTGGGGGGTGGGGGGTGGGGAAGGGAGGTGTACAGGGAATCAAACTCAAAACCTTGCACGTGCCAGGCAGGCTCTGTGCCTCCGAGCCATCTCCCCATTTCTTTCTTCCTTTTTCTTCTTTCTCCCATCCCAGTTTCTCTTTTCTTGTGAACAGTTTCTTCCCATGTTATATTAGCTATTATGCATTCTGGATCTTACTCTTTCAGCTTCTCATACTAGAGAGATAATACAATGCTTGCACATGTGCGGCAGGTAGAATAAGGATTTTTAAAATGCAAGCTCTCTCAAAAAATGTTCTAGCCAGGTATAAGATGTGTCTGTAATCCCAGTATTCTGGGAGGCTGAGACAGCAGAGTGCAAACTGAAGCCTAGCCTTGTCAACTTATTAAGACTAAAAATTTAAACATAAAAGAGGAGAGGGGCCTACAGCTCTGTGTGAAGGCCTACTCACAGCTAGGGAAGATGGAAGGATGGATGGACAGATGCACAGATATAGAGATAGAAAGATAGAACGACAAGCAGGCAGGCAGATGGAGATGGGTGGATGGACACAGGCTTGAGATGTAGCTCAACACAGAGGAAAGTATCAGAATTCATGGCTAAGAACTGAAAGCATTTAAAACATTTACTTCCAGAAAGTAGGGAAAGCTAGACCCCTGGTTCTAGGGATGTAATAGAAGGAAAACCAACCCTGGATCAGGATGGAGACAAAGGCAGAGTGCAAAATATTTCACAATGAAATTTTACACCTCTAAAACTAAATGCAGGGAAGTGAAGTTCAATGTACAGTAGGAAGAGAGACTCTCACACAAACTCATAGGTACAAACTTCTGGAGAAACAGACCAGCTTTCCATACCTTTCCAAACTGCCGCAGAAGCTGAATGAACGCTCCTTTGCCGAAAGGGTTAGTAAGACTCGCGTGGAAAGCAAGTGTTGGATAGTCCTGGGACAGGACGGCAACCCATCTTTTCTGAAGAGACAGAAGAAAATACATTGGTAAATTGTTGCTTCTTTACTTACAACAAATGGAAGGGTCAGAGCTTAGATTGTAACACTGTTTCAGATACTTTCGCCTAAGCAAAAATATGCTAGCTGTAATTCTTACAAATGTTCTTTTGTTTTGTAACTGCAAAATAGTATTTCAAAAATGCATTCATTACTCCTAACTGCAATTAATGAATACAACAAGAAGCAGGCCAGCGGTTTCAACAGCTGCCTCCTGAAGGGGCACATCATTGTTTGCTGTACAAAGCCTTGCGGCTGTCCTAGCACATGCTCAATAGGTGGCATAAACGGAGAAAATATGCCTCAGCTCACTCACCATCAATGAAGCACACTTTAGCTCTGCTTTCAGTAAGAACTTTCTAGTGACTATGGAAAATCTCAAAAGCAGAACAGTTTAGAGTCTTCTAAGCTAGACGCCAGGAAACTGATATGTTAGTGGCTATGTGAACTGAGTGACCTCGACATTCTGTTCTAAATTAGTAGTTGTACATTAGTTCCTCTCTATTTCACTGTTAGACTTTTGTAGACTGTTTCATGGGTTTTCAGAAAATATTAATCTGAATTATTGTGTATTTTTTGCTACATTGCAGGGATTTTGCAGTATTGTATAGTATTATGTATATTGTTAAAATTACATAGGTTTACAAGTTTAGAAGATGATTAACAACATTGGAAGTGTTTTTAAAAGTATGGGAAAGGTTTGTAAGACTGTGAGAAGGGTTTATAAAGCCTTAAAATATATATAAGGTGGGCCGGGGAGACAGCTCAGTGGCCTAAGTGTTTGACTGGCATGCGTAAAGTTCTGAGTTTGATCCCTGGTACTGAAAAAAAAACCAAAAACCAAAAACAAACAAACAAAAAAAAACAGGTATGTATGTGCATGTGTGTGCGTGCGTGCGTGTGTGTGTGTATGCTATTTCACTAATTTTCACTTACCACAAGAGTGTCTGGACCACTGTACTTACTGTTGCCCAGGTTGGAACAAGGTCACATTTGTTGAGTACAAAAATGAGATGTTTCCAGGGTTTTTCCCTTTTCAAGTAAACCTCAATGTGGGGAGAACGAGTACCCATTGGATCTCTAGCATCAAGAACCTGGACTACCACATCTGATGAATCTATCACCTGCAAATACAAAGTGGGAAAGATTTGCCATAGCACACACAAAAGAGGGCTGGCATTTAAAGGAGTTCAGGAAAATCTTTAAACACGACTGCAAAATAATCTTGTTAGGAAAGTAGGTGGTAGCCAATATCTATGTCCAATGGCTGGAAATCAAAATCATCTTAGGGCTATTTGAAATTTGTGAAACAAGCTTGAATGAAAACCACCTTACTTCACATTCACCACACATTAGTGAATTGAATCATTTACTTATTAGGTAAGTTTCTACTACTGCCAGGTTGGTGGGCATGCTTATAATTCCATCACTCTGAGAAACAGAGGCAGGAGGAAGACAAGTTTGAGATGAGCCTGGGCAACTTAACAAGTCTTTGTCTCAAAACCACTTTGGGTTCAATCCTCAGTATCACCAAAATAAAAGGTTTCTCCTATTACAGATTTTATGTATGTTACAGAAAACTGATTTTTGTTTTAGTCTGCCTTTATGGTAGTAGTTTCGAGTAATGATGCTGTTCTGTTATGTGATTATGCTTTCTTCCTAAAAATATTCCTACCTGTGGATATAAAATTAGTGAGTTAAAAAGCTTTGGATTAGGAGTAAATGTTCAAATGGGGAGAGAAAAACAGGAGAGGGGTGAGGGAAAGGCTTAAAAATATGAGAAAAGAAGGAAAACATGGAAATAAAGCTTATTATGTACATGGAAAAGGGAGGAGGTGTTGAAGGGAGGGTAAGGGAGTGGGGAAGAAAACAAGTTATGTACAGGTATAAATTCTCTGTGAGGAATGTGTCCATTATGTGTGTCTAAAATGTATTAATAAAATCTGATAAAAAAAGAAAATATACAGATGGAAAAATTAAAAAAAAAAAAAAAAGCTTTCAATCCGGAATCAGGATATATGTACAACGTCTCTTCTACTAGCAAGCTGGATAAAGTATTAACTCTCTCCAGAAGTTATATTCTCATTTACAAAATGAGAAGAGGTGGACTGAACCACTTAAAATTTTTCATGCAGCTCTAATCGTGTAAGATAAATCTAAATAGGAATATCACTTTGGCAGGTAATCTAAGTATCAGCAGGTAATACAGGACTGTCTATAAGTAGCTTTTAGTTATATGAATGATTTTCAAAATGAAGCTCCCTAGAAAAACAGTAGTATGTGTGGTTGAAAGAATGAATCCTAGAGTCTGTGATTCACCTGATAGCTCCCACACATCCAGATCTGCTTGTGAGGACACGAAAGCTAAGCAAATCACTCCATGACAACCTAAGAGTCTCACCTTGTAGAGCTCACCCCATATCCTTTTGGACTGTCCTTTCTTGTATATCTCTTCTTGGGCTTCATTTCTAAACAAAAACATATACTCAGAATAGCAACTAAAGCACTATCAAGATTAAATAGAGAGGGGTACCAGGAATCAAACTCAGGACTTTGTGTTTTTTGCATCTCCAGCCCCTATAAATTTTTTTTTTAGAAGAGTGACTTAAATACAAAATGCATTTGGAAGAGTTAAAAAAAAAATTAAGGTTTATTGAAAGTGTTAATGTTTAATTATATGGCCAATCTTACATACCTATATCTATTAATAACAGATTTACTGATGAAAATATGTAATACGACCATTGTTAAATTTTTGTTCTTGTTTTGAAATTCTGTACTATATGTACTCTTGCTTGTAACTTTTTCTATGTTTCTATTTTTACTCTTTAAAATAAAATTTTTTATTTTATTTATTTATTTTTTTGCTATTTTGCCCAATTTAAAATAAAATTTTAAATATTCAAAAATAAATAAAAAACAAAACAAAACAAAAAGATTAAATAGAGGCCTCAGACAAAAGTCAACATATT
>PVKN010027908.1:0-13470 GCA_004027915.1 Capromys pilorides
TGCTTGGAATCCCACAACTGTTCCAGAAGCTAAGGCAGGGGGGTCACAAGTTCAAGCTCAGCCTGGGTAACTTGGACAACTGGACAACTTAGCAAGATTGGCCCAAAATAAAATAAAGACTAGAAGGCTGGGAACATAGCTCAGTGGCATTAGCACCTACCTAGCAAATGCAAGGTCCTGAGTTTAATCCTGGAATTTCCTTCCCCCCAAAAAAGACTAAGATAGCCCAATGGTGGAGCACTTGCCTAGCATGCATGAGGCCCTGGTTCAATCTCTAGTACTGCAAAAATAAACAAATCCTGACTATACTACGATTTGTCTAATCCCTTATTGAGAATTAGATAATTATCCTTGAATACTGTGTATTGACACAAATCTGATTATGTCCTTAGTATAATCCTTCTCAATGCAGAATTATTGAGTTATAGGGTGAGAACATTTTCAAAGCTCTTGATAGGTATTATTACATCCTAGCTCCCTAATGTAATGGGTTACTTAGATCTCAGACCCACTGAGGTAATTGGTTTGTGAATTAATAACAGGCCATTCGAGACTAGTGAGTAGTTTAAAAATTACAACCTTAAGCCCACATGTCTGGGAAATTCCCCCTGAGATTGATGAGTTCTTTTTATAACTGCTCTTGGCAATAGGACATGGTATTTGTGTGGATCAAAGGCTGATAACCTCAGAATGTGTTAAATTGTACTAACCTAAGTCAAAGTGATTCGTGTTGCTGTATATGTGCCTGAAACAATCAGCCCCTATATACTAAGTGATAATTAAGCTTAGGCCTGACAACCTGTTGAACCATAGAGGGATGTAGTTAATGATTACATTCTGCTAAAGATCAGAGGAGGTTCATTTAGATCTTTTTTTGTGCGTCTTTTAGAGACACGGTCTCGCTATACAGTTTAGGCTGGCCTTGAGCTCACTTTTGTAGGCCAGGCTGGTCTGAATTCACATCGATCCTCCTGCCTCAGCCTTCCAAGTGCTGGGATTGCAGGCATGCCCGGCAAGTTTGTTTAAACCTTGTACTCAATCTATTGTCTAATTAATTTGTAAATTGTGCCTGTATGTGTTGGTAGGTTACAAATGATAAATTTAAAAAATCAGTAGGTGCTAAGTGGAAAGCAGTTTCTGTACAAAAACCCTGTTCTCTGTCACTCGGTGCTCTGCTATGTCTTCTCGGCTGCGTGAGTTGAAGTCAGGAAGGCCCCGAGCTCGGTACCAAAGGCTCAATTTAAATTCCAATTTGGACTCTGGTCTGGCCTCTGTTTGAGAACCTGTAACACCTAACACTGGCTTTGTTACATGTAGTTCAAGTCTGAACTACTACACCCATGTTCAGACCAGTTGATGCTCTCACAAGCAGCATTTGAGCAGAACCTTGTCTAGGTCAGTCCCCATCACAATACAGTAATGCTGAAACAGAATTTTGGTTTCCGAGATTCTGACAATGAACTGAAATAAAGTTGAATCCTCCTGATATGATTTATTTATTTATTTATTTTCCTTTTGGGGGCCTTGGGGATTGAACTCAGGATCTTGCACTTGCCAGGCAGGTGCTTATGCCACTGAGTTGTATCCCTAGTCCAGTTTTGCTTTAATAGACTGCTGTTTTGAAACACAATGGGACAAAGGTGGAATATAAAAAGAGCTCTCATTATTTCAGGGATAAATTTCTAGGTGTGATAATTCCATCATCACGTCTCCCTCTTCTGGGTTTCCCTTCCTGGAAAACACCTAGGCCAGCTGCTTTAGATCCCCAGTTCTTAGAGCTCAGATCTTGAGGGTTCTGGGGTCCAAAGCAGTAGCTCTGGAAAGTGTGGGGGTCAGGTTTGAGTGTCACACTCTTAGGTTCTCTTGCCTGACGATTCATCTTCAGGGGTTCCAGGAAAATCTGAATCAGAGGGGCTTGTTTTAAAAGCCTGTGGCCTACGCGGGCAATCCCAGTCAGGCACAGGGGACAAAGGTTCGATCCTCATACCCACTCTTAAGGCAGCCTAAGTCAGCCAAAACCAAAAACAAAACAAAAATCCTTCTCCTGGGCCGGGTAGATAGCTCAGTAGACTAAGCGTCTGCCTGGCAAGCGCAGGGTCCTGAGTTCAAAGCCTGTTGGTCTGCAGGGATTAGACTGAAGATTCACCTGCAAGGCTCTTTCTGGGCTTTCTGTGCTTGGCTGCAGAAGGCTTAGATGCGACGAAGCGTCTCCAGCTTAACAGCCCCAGCTTCTGAGGGCCTCATCTGAAAATCCACTTGTGCGAAGCCGGGTTTGGAAGTCTGGGCCTTCCAGGATTGCAAGACTAGGCACGCACTCTCTTAGGATCTAAGGATCCTTGGCGAAGTTTGCAGGGTGTTAAGGAACTGGATCTGCTGTAAAGCTGCGAGGAGCTGAAAGGCTCAAGTCTAGGGCAACGGCAGGGTATGGCGCGCAGCAGCGGTCACAATGTGCAAGGACCGCGGAGGAGCGCAAAGGTAACGCGCAGTCAGTGCTTGACCCTCAGGGCGCCAACTCCTTGGCGTGTGGGCGCTAGGACCCAGCGGGAGGCGGCAGCCCGGCTGCTGTTGACAGCGTCGGCGGCGCTAGGACCCCGCGGGCGTGGCGGCGGCGGCGCGCGGGGCGGCGCGTGTTGACAGCGGCGGAGCCGAGCCGGCCCAGCGGGCGGAGCGGGCGGAGCGGGCCGGGCGGCGGGCGGAGCGGAGCGGGCCGGGTGGCGGGCGGCGGGCGGCGGGCGGCGGAGTCGGCGGGCGCTCGGTCCGGGGCGCGTCCGAGGCGGGCGGCGGCGGCGGGATGGCCTTCATGGAGAAGCCGCCGGCCGGCAAGGTGCTGCTGGACGACACGGTGCCGCTGACGGCGGCGATCGAGGCGAGCCAGAGCCTGCAGTCGCACACGGTGCGCGGGCCGGGCGGGCGGGCGGGCGGCGGGGGCCGCGGGGCCGGGGAGCGGGGAGCGGGGAGCGGGGGCGGGCGCGGGGCGGGCCGCGGGGCCACCTCGCCGGGGTCCGAGCGCCGCCCTGGCCGGGGGAAGCCGCGAGCCGGGGGGAGCCGGTCCTGCGGCGCAGGTGTCCCGGGGCCTGCCCGCCCCAGCGGCTCCGCGTGGAGCTCGGGGTCCCCCGAGCGGCCGGCGACGGCGGGGTCCCCACCGGCTCCGCGTGGAGGTCGGGGGCCCCCTGCGATGGCGCGCGCCGTCCCCGCGGAGCTCCGCCCGCCCGGCGCCCTCTTCCCGCGAGGCGCTCGGGGCGCTCGGTGCGCCCGGAGCCGGGAAGCCGGGCACGGCGGAACCCGCGGAGCTGCGCCGCGGGACCTCGGGGCGGGCCGAGTGGCGAGAGGCGTCCCGAATCGTGCGGTGTCGTCAGGCCGCCGCCGGCGCCGCGCCGGGCTGCAGCCCAAGGCTTGTTTACCATCGCAGCGCTTTTGGAGGTGCTCGGTCTGCGGAGGCTGGAGCCCCACAATAGCCCTCTGTTGCTCTTTCTGTTCAAGCCCCTCTGGTGTTCAAAGAGATCTTTGATTCTGTTGTATTAAAATGGGACTTCTTTGCACCCCGGTTTCCTGTTCCGAGTGCCTTGCTTTGCAGGCCTTAGGTTGTTGAAAGTGTTCATTTCCAGTCAGGAAAAGGATGATTTCTTGCAAGAGTGCATTTTATTTCATTGTGCGTATCTTTCATTCCGTTCTGTAGACGTGTGGAAAGGTACCGTGAGGAGCCTGCATTTGTTAAGCTCGTCGTTGGTCGTAGGGGAGTAGTACGGGTTGAAACTTGGGACAGGGAGTCAGAGATAGTTGGTACCTGACTGTTGGCAAATAAATCTTATAACCTCTCAGAGGATAGAGTTCAGTGTTGTAGCTCTATTTTGTAGTGAATGTAGAAAGATCTTTATGAATCCTCAGAGACCCCTTCCCCAGGGCAGCGCTCCCTGCGTGTCACTGATCCAGTGATGTGGCCTCCCCTTGCCTTGGCCTTGCTTATCAATTGTTATGTCATTCTTGTTCACTTTTGGGTCCCAGTTCCTGGTAGGTGATAGGATTTCCTGTGTTTTGAGCTAAATAAATGAATGAATTGTAGCCTTCATGTGCCTCTTCCTGTTTTAAAAAATAGTGATTCAAAAGCCCGGCTGTGGTGATGCACGCCTGTAATCCCAGCACTTGGGAGGCTGAGGCAGGAGGATTGGTGCGAGTTCGAGACCAGCCTGGGCTACAGAAAGTGAGCTCAAGGCCGGCCTGAACTGCATAGTGAGACCCTGTCTCAAAAAGACAAACAAAAACAGTAATTGTGACAATCAGAACAGGGTAGCATCTGAGGTACCGACATAGAGGTCAACATTTTGACGAGATGCTAAAAGACACACTGGAATTCCATTTTTATTGGAGAGTTTTTCTTTAAAAAAATAATTTTAGGGTAGAAAAATGATAGCTCTTATAATGATGATTGAACACAAAAGCCAGTGACTCACAGGAGACTGGCAGATGTGGTGAAGTATTAAAAAAAAAAAAAGTGTAGCTTTGTCTTGCATAATTTCTGACTGCTCTGTGTTCCGTCATTAGCTGTGAAGTTTGAGGAGAAATGTTGCATCAGCCTGGAACTTTATTAAGAAAATTGCATGCCGATGCAAATGTTTTGGACTCTCAGTGTCTTTATGAGTAAGTCCCTCTAAAACATGAACTGTAGGAAATTATTTTGGAACAAAGTGGTTGCTACAGTGATCTGGAGAAGAGAGGAGGGAGGCCTGGCTTTCTCCTGGGAAGACTGAGAATGGCTTTCCAGTTTGCTAGCTGAATGAGGAGATGGTGTCCAGAGACCAGAGGTCTACCTTTGCACTCTTTTTATTTTTGAATGAGGATCTCACTGTGCAGTGCAGGCTGATCTTGAACTTGCTTATGTAGCCCAGGCTGGCCTCAAATTTATGGTGATGTTCCTGCCTCAGCCTCCTGAATACAGCTGTGTGCCACCACACCCAGTGTGCTTGGACATACTGACTCTTGAGGAAGGTAATGCCTTGGCAATGGACAGAGACATTCGGGAGGAAGTAGCCGACGTGCACTGTGTTGGGAGAGGGCTGACCTTAGTGTGGGCCTGGGGGGACACTCAGTGGTCATGTGGCATTGGCTGGTCAGGTCTAACCTGACCGGTCCAGTTTTAGTTTTGCCATGTGGAAATCATGCTGTCTTAGGTCGATTTCTGTTGCCCGGACAAAAAACCTGGCAGCAGCGACTCAAAGGAAGAGAAGTGTTTTTTTGTTTTCTGGCTTCAATCTGTGCTCAACTGGCCCCAGGACAGAAGCAGGGTGGCAGAGGGACACGGAGGACCAGAAGGTCCTCAGCGCATGGCAGCAGTGGAGCTGGGGTCAAGCATAGGCCTTTCCAGGTCATATTCACGAGGGCTGTTGGAAGATCTGACAGAATCACCTGCAGTATCTGTATAAAGTCTCTTCTTCCATCTCTTCATTCCCTGACAACATATGTGCAGAGAGTAGAACATTAAAATATACAGTTTCAGGTGAGCTCATTTCTTTTTATTTTTTTGGTCTTTTTGAGACAGAGTCTCGCTGTGCAGTTCAGGCTGGCCTTGAGCTCACTGTTGTAGCCCAGGCTGGTCTTGAACTCACACCGATCCTCCTGCCTCAGCCTCCCAAGTGCTGGGATTACAGGCGTGCGCCACCACACCCGGCAGTAGAGCTGGCTTCTCCTGCAAGGAAATGGAACTTCCATAGATCGAAAAGGCCAGTATGTAGGGACGGGATCCTTGGAGCCTAGGCTCTGTAGAGGGGGGAAGGTTTGTCATACAGGTGATGTCTGCGACAGCGCAACAGAACTGAGACGACAGGGGAAATAGAAGTTCTTGGCTGCATGAAAGGAAAACTGTTAAATTAAGACAAATGTGAGGCTCACTGAAAAAGAAGCCAGACGAGCCAGACAGTGTCTGGAGAAGGCTGTTAGCAAACGTGTGGGATCTGCTCTTTCCGGTAACAGAGACAGTTCACCCCAGTTTTCTTCTACTTAAATTATCCTCCTGAAGCCCATCTGGATTGAGCCCATTCACTCTGCATTTGGGGTACATTGTTCTTGAAAAACAAAAGATAATTAGTGATATTTGAAGCATAACAGTTTTTAAAAAATCAATGGAAATGATAGTTACAGGTTAAAATCTCACTGAAAGTGAATCTCTCCTTAAAGCTTTGACTATTGCAAACGACATTTCCCCATGTTTGTTGATCCAACAACACTCATTGAACAAAAATAGTAGGGCCTTGAATTGGAAAGCTCCGGCCTTCCTGGACTTTGTTCTGCTGGATTTTGAAGTCTTTGGTTTTTCTAAGATATACAAATAAGTCAACCAGGATATGTATTTTTATAACACACATGGGGTTAGAATTCCTTCTGTAGCTTGCTTCATTGAGTTTCAGCTTCTTTTAAATAGTCTTTTAAACTCCCTTCTGGTATCATCTGAATATCTATTCTAATAGGATGCCAAAAGGAAATACATCATTGTTTTCAGAGCCGGAATTTATAAGGTAATTCAGTACTCAATATCAGAATCTACCTGGGCTTATTTTGGGAAGACTATTTGTTGTTGTTGTTGGGGGGAAACAACAGGTTAGAGGGCCAGCCAGATAACTCAGCAGACTAAAGCGCCTGCTCAGGCAGAGCACAGAAGCCAGGGTTCCATCCCTGGTGTGCCGGCCAGGCCCCTGGGGCACTCTGAGACATGGATTGAGACTGGGCGTGGTGACACACACACGCCTGTAATCCTAGCACTTAGGCTGAAAACAGGAGGATCACTATGAGTCCAGTCTATGTAGTGAGACCCTGTAGACCCTGCAAACCCTGTACCAAATATATATATAAAAAGAAGACAAAATAAAATTCCAAGTTAGACTGAATACTTTTGTAGTTTTTCCTCTGAAGATATTTGCATAGACAAATATAGGCTATATGATAATTAAGGCGGCAGCTTTTCCACGCATTAGAATAAGATAATAATAGCAGTTATTTTCTGAGAATCTAATCAGTCATCTACTTAGTTATGTATTTTCCTCTAGTTGTCCTAGAAACTTTGATGAATGCAGTCAGAAAGCTTTAGCTGGAAGCCTTTCCAGACTGGTAATTAGTTCATTTGAGATCGTAAGTCATCTCTTTTCAGTGAAGAGTCAGTTTTTTGCAGCCTGATTTAGGAGGCTGGGGATTTTCAGTCTCCATATCACCTCTCCTGAGGCTTATCCGGGGAGCAAGGTTGCTTGTGCTAGGAATACAAATAAGAACCTGGCTGGAGTTCGGAGAGGAAGTATGGGATGCTGGGGCTGGCGTTTATTTTATGTGAAAGATTGAAAAGATAAGTATGTGTTTTGCCTCCCCCGGGAAAAGCAGGACTAGGCCTGCCTTCCATGTGGATGGCATCTTGAGGTGATTTGGAAGCTCAGCTTCATTGAAGGCTTTTGTGGTTGTTTCAGAGCAAGGGACCTGCGCCCTCTGTCCTCCCCTGCCTCCAGGCAGGCAGTGCTGTGGTCTCTCTCTCTCTCTCTCTCTCTCTCTCTCTCTCTCTCTCTCTTTTTTGGTCTTTTTGAGACAGGGTCTCACTATGCTGTTCAGGCTGCCTTTGAGCTCACTTTTGTAGCCCAGGCTGGTCTTGAACTCACACCAACCCTCCTGTCTCAGCCTCCCAAGTGCTGGGATTATTATAGGCGTGCGCCACCAGGGCCTTTGTATGAGATGATGCTCTGTGTTCCAGATTTTGGCCCATGAGAGAGGGGGAGCTGGACCCGAATATTGCTTTGGAGCTTGTGCTTTAATGGGGGTCTGGGAGAGGGATTACAAGATTTTCTCTTTTGTTTTTTCCTCCCTTAAACTACAAGTCACCTTCCTGGTGACTTTTTTTACAAGTAGCTGGCCCACTGTTAGGGAGATCAAAGGCCCTTCCTTGCTGCAGAGACCTTTGGCTCAGGTCTAAGGGACAAGTGCTTTACTTTGGGTAAATAGTTAGACCTCAGGAGGGGAAGGATTTCTGTAGACTGATCAGTGGGCCTCCCGTGGAGACTCACTTTGCGGGGAGACTGGCCTTGCTGGCTGAGGGTTAAGATAGGGGTGTTTCCTCCTGCTGCCTAAAGGACAAAACCGAAGACATAGGGACACTGACGCTGCTGTCTCTGAATACCTGAGCAGTTAGTTACGGTCTTGGTGGCTAAAAGCGCACTGACCTCTTTGAATTGTATGGAAGAGGAATCTGCCTGGGGTTTTGTTTTGTGTTTTGGCAGTAGTTTTTTTTTTTTTTTTTTTTGAGACAGGGTCTGACTATGCTGTTCGGGCTGGCCTTGAGGTCACTTTTGTAGCGCAGGCTGGTCTCGAACTTGCAACAGTCCTCCTGCCTCAGCCTCCCAAGTGCTGGGATTACAGGCGTGCGCCACCATGCCCGGCTCTTGGTAGTAGTTTTATATAATCCACAAATGATACAATCTCCCCATTTAAAGTATATGTCTGTGGCTTTTAGGTATCCACAGGGCTGTGGATCGATTACCACAATTTTAAAATTTTCATTATTCCCAGAAGAAGCCCAGCACCCCTCCGCCATCACCCTGGGAAGTTTGTTTGTGTATTTATTTAGAGACAGCATCTCACTTTGTAGTTCAGTCTGGCCTTGAGGGTGTATTCTCCTGCCTCAGCCTGCTTGCTGAATGCTGGGTTATAGCTGCGCATCCTGGTGCCCAGCCCAAGTGTAGTAACAGCGCAGCATGTGCTTAGATCTTCAGTTCTTAGATCTTGTCAGAGCGGAACAAGGAGAAAGTACTGATCCTGGGTGGATGACCTCCAAAATGATACAGGAGAAAAATGGTCCCCGACCTGAAAAGTACCTGGGACGAGTTTATGTTCTCTAAAATTGAAGAATGAATCTTAGGAACAAACGGAGGTTATGAGCAGAATAGATTTATTAGGGGAGAGAAAGCTCCTGTCCCAGAGAGGAATAGGAGGGGGGTCCTGAGCCCCCCCCCCCCCAGCTGTCTCTTCCAGGGACATTTATAGAGGAAAACCACGTGGGGAGGTGGGTCTAAGGTTGTGGGGAAGACATGGGAACTGGTTTAGGTGGGTATGAGGTGGGACGAAACTGTGGTCAACCAATGAGATTACAGCACCATTGCTCAGGTAAAATAGATTAAAATCGGGATCCAATGGGAAGGCAAGTCACGCAGCAAGCGGGCAACAATACCGCCGATTAGGCTTGGGCTGGTGACTCTTCCCAGGCTCTTTCCAGGTGATTGATACCTATTTAGCATATCAATCCCTGCTGCCCACCCTTAAGGAAGTATGTAGTTGCTTTTGTTTACTCTTGTCTTGAGATCTGGCCCGCAGTGGAGGAGTCTTTGTCTCTAGTTGCAAAGTCACCTTGTCTTCTGTGTCGTCCTGTCTAACTGCCTATAATATTTCTATTTAATGTAGCTACCTACAACACTTCTATAAACATTCATACATCTATCTGTATAATCTCAAAGAATCCCTGTGACCCGAAGTCTTTCTGAGGCTGTGGATCTCAAGGTAAACATGGGAATTAACTTGTTTTAGCGGTCAGATGGATGTATTTTAAAAATGCTACCACACGTACTTTATGAACGTACTTTATGAAAACCTACACTTAGAATCATGGATGGGCCGCAGCAGCTTGCTTTAGGTTGAAGTTTCCCTAGTGCCTTGTGTGCGTGGGATGGCTGAGCTTGTGGTCCAGGGAGAGGTGAAGGGCTGTGGCCCCACCTGCTGGTCATGGCGCCTCTATTTAAAATATTTCAACGAGTCTGCCCACATTTCCTTAACGTGATTCATTAGCAACACGTCGTTTCTTTTCCTTTTATTTTTTTGGTACTGGGAGTTGGATCCAGGGCCTTGGACTGAGCTATATATCTCCAGCCATTTTTTACGTATTTTATTTTGAAATAGGGTTTTGCCAGATTGTCTGGGCTGGGCTTGAACTTGCAGTCCTCAGGCCTCAGTCTCCAGAGCACTGAGGTTACAGGTGTGCACCACCACACCCAGCCCAAATTGTTTCTCCTCATTAATGCACTTGAAGTTTTTTTCTCCTGGTAGTAAGGGGGTGGAAAATGAAGGGAGCGTTGCTATGGGAAAATCCTGGACCCAGCCAGGAAGAGAGAAAGCAATCTGGCTCATCCTGGGCCTCCTGGTGGAGCCCGCCTTGCCCCTGGGGACTCACTGCACTTCAGCTCAGCCCACTTTCCTCTTGGCAGAAGCTGTTTAACACATTATATTAAAATATTTCAACATCAATGAATATGCAGTTGCCAGTAATTTACATTTATATTGTCATACAAAGCTTTTGAAATCTGTGCACTTGGTAATTACAGTACTTTTCAGTTTGGACTAGTCACATTTCAAGTGCTGAGGAACCCGGTACTGCTCACTATACTGGGCCACATAGATACAGGCAATAAAAATAATATTCAAGGGCCCGCGAGATGGTTCAGTGGTCTAAAGCGCCTGCTTAGGAAAGCTCAGGCAACTGCAGGGACTGTGGTTCGATCCCTGGCACCACATGCTGCGCCAGCGCCACCACCGGGGCAGGCTGGGCCAGCCACAAAATAAATAAAATAAAGAAACAAACAAACACAACAAGCAAACAAATAAATAAATAAAAATTAAAAAAATAATATTCAAGCTGCGTGTGGTAGGCCTATAACCCCAGCACTCAGGAGGCTTAGCTGAGGCAGGAGGAGGATTACAAACTGAGCCCAACCTGGGCAGTTTCTGTCAGTACGAAAGCTCTGCATTCAAATCTCAGTACCCAGAAGGAAAGAAAAAAAACCACCACCAAATGCATTGTTATGGAACGAAGTCTGTGCTATATTAAGTAGACAATAAGCAAATTGTAAGTATATTTAGTCTGCTTTCATTTTCTTCAGTATCTGCTTATACCTGCAAATCGTCTGTAACTACAGTGGCCAGTACTGTATTTAATAGACTGTGTGTGTGTGTGTGTGTGTGTATGTGTGTGTGGAACCGGGGATTGAACTCAGGCCCTTGTGTTTGCCAGGCAAGGGCTTTTTCTACTGAGCTATCTCCCTGGCCCTACTAGACCATTTTAAATTATAAAACTGCATCAGGTAAAAACCTACTTTCTTATACAAGCTGTACCGCAAGAGCTCCATTAATAGCCTCAGGTGCATAACACCTCGCATGGCAAACCTTACCTCACCGGTGTCTTTGGATGCTGTACTGGCTGGGAAAGCCTGAATAAGAGATTGAGGCCCGCAGGCCTGTGAGCAGGGGGACTCTGAGCAGTGAGCCCTGGAGCCCTTCTGGGGTTGTGCAGTAACATGCAGGAAGGGTACCCCTTCTGGTGCAGCCCTCAGCAGCCCCAAGCTCAGAGTGAAGCAGAACAATGTCGAGGAGTGTGGACTACTGGGGTTACTGTACTGACGCTCACCTTCGGAAACCTCAGGTTTGCTGTCCTCTCTGTGGAGAAGAAAACTAATGTCACAAAGCGCTGCTTGCTGTAAATCGACAGTCTGCTGGAACACTGGGCGCCAGCCTCTGAGAGGAGTGATTTTTACTTATGAATGATGGTTGGGTGGGCGTTTGATTCCAGGTCTCCCTGAGTAGAAACCTGTTTCCTTGCTCCTTGGTGACTTGTTGCTGTGTGAGGGAGAAAGGACAGCGTATTTGTGGCTAGTGAGTCCTCAATGGCCAGTCTTCCTCCAGGCCCCCCACCCCCACTCCCAAGCGGCCTGTGTGAGGCAAGAAAGGACGAGTAGGTAGAGAAGACCCTACCCCAGGAGGAGAGCTTCACCCCTCAGCAGGGAGTTGGGTCGGAACCAGTTGAGGGGGTGGTTCTTAGGTACCAGAACCCTCAGAGAAATCCTTATTGCTTCTGTTTAATATTTAGATAGTTGATCCTTTTTTTTTTTTTTTTTTTTGTCTTTTTAAGACAGGGTCTCACTATGCAGTTCAGGCTGGTCTCAAGCTCACTTTTGTAGCCCCGGCTGGTCTTGAACTCACACCGATCCTCTTGCCTCAGCCTCCCAAGTGCTGGGATTACAGGCGTGTGCCACCATACCCAGTTGATCCTGTTTGATTTTAGTTCAATGCATGGTAAGAAACATGGATCTAATTTTAGTCTTGGCATGTAAAAAGACAGTTTTTCCAGCACTATGTGTTAGAAAAGCTATCTTTCTTCCGGTGGATGTATTTGGCCCCTTTGTCAGAGATAAGGTGACTGAATATTGATAGAGTCGTTTCTGCATCTTCTGATCTGTTCTTCCATTGTTCCTTGGGTCTGTATTTTGCCAGTACCAGGCTGTTCTATCACAGTAGCTTTGTAGTATAGTTTCAAGTCGGGGATTGTGCCGTGCCGTGCCATTATTGCCCAGATCAGCTCTGCTCTGCGCAGTCTTTTCTGCTTCCAAGGCCCCTTGTTCATCTGCCAAATGAATGCTAGGAATGTCTTCTCTTGTTCTGTGAGGTATGCTGCTGGTATTTTGATTGGGACTACATTAAATCTGCGTCACAATTTCAGGAGTATGGGCTTTCACTGTGTTGGTTCTTTGTATCCAAGATCAAGAGCTATCTTTCCATTTTATGATATCTGCTTTGATCTTTTTCCACTTTGAGTCTCTGGATAGATCCAGAAAGGAAGAGACCATGAGTTTATAGGAACCCGCGAGGTCACTTGAGCCCTTGTAGGGCTAGCCTGGCTCCTACACAAACAGGCACCACCACTTAGTCCTGTTGGTCGTGTGATGTTTGTCACAGGTGTGCTGAGAGCAGTAATGGCGAGAGCGTTGCTCTTGGGGGAGAGAGGGAGAGCGGCGGAGAGAGAAAATATCAATTGTGTGGGTTAGGATGGTTTCTTTCTTTTTTTTCAGGACTGGAGTTCAAACTCATGACCTTGCACTTGACAGGCAAGCACTTGTGCCACGGAGCTATCTCCCTAGCCCATAGGCTGGTTTTAAGACGTTAACTTTTTAAAAAATCTCTCTCTCTCTCTCTCTCTTTCTTTCTTGGTCTTTTTGACATAGGTCTTGCTATGCAGTTCAGGCTAGCCTTGAGCTCACTTTGTAGCCCCAGCTGGTATCGAACTTGCAAAGATCCTGCCCCAGCCCCTGGGTGCTGGGATTCCTGGCATGCACCACTACAAGCCCAGCTTCCAGTAGCTTTCTTTCGAAGGGCTTCAGTTTATAGCCTTACTGAAGTAACTTGGAGTCTAAGTGCGTTGGGGCAGCCATGTAAGCCTAGCTACTTGGGAGGATCACAAGTTCAAAGTCAGCCTGCACATCTTAGTGAGATGTAGCTCAGTGGTAGGACCCTTGCTTTGCATAAGAGAAAGAGCTGGGTTCATTTGGTAGTACCAGAAAGAGAAAGACAGATAGACAGGAATTAATCTGGGGACAAACATTCAAAATCAGATTTTCCTAAACCTGAGCGGTCCATTGCAGCCTGACACCTGCTTACTTACTGCAAAGTGCCAGCATTCCCATTAACCCC
>PVKN010027909.1:0-13395 GCA_004027915.1 Capromys pilorides
AAAAATCTAAGAAATAGATTGAAGACTTACTCCTTCAAATCCCAAAATTAACCTCGGGATCTCAGGTGTGGACGTAACCAGAAATTCCTCACATCACACCTACTAAAACTGAAATGTCTTTCAATTTGCGTGGAAGTTGACATTTTCTCCTTTCCTCGTTGTGGATTATTTTCTCTCTAAATAACATTCTTTCTGCAAAGATACAGCTTGATCTCTTCATCTTCATAGTTTTCAGTTGACTTACAGTTTAAAATCAGATTGGATTGTGCATTAATAATATATTTAGGCGATTGTGCAGTTACTGTGCTGACTTTGTACAGACAAAAGCCCTTTGGCCCTGGTCCCTGCAATCTTCTGCCTTCTTACTAGAAACGTGTTATGGATCATTTTCTTCCTTGAGCATGGTAGATTGCTCGATCATGGCAGACACCACTGGCTCATGAGCTCCAACACCCCAGCTCACCTCCCTTTCCTCTGTGGCTCTTGTTTTCTCATTCACCCACCCTACCCCACACTTGTCCTCATTCTTCTATATTCTTTCTCTGAGTGAACCAGCTCCTTCTCCCTGCTGCCTGTGAGCACCTCTGGGAGCCTCAGAGACCTCTGGCCTGTTGGGCTTCCTTCCTAAGCTGCAGATCCATAACACTCACCACTTACTGGACACATTTCCTCAGTTATCTTCCAGGTAGCCAAAGATGATGTTTGCAAAACCAAATTTCAGTCTTGCTGTGTAGCTATGCAACCTGGGAACCCATGGACCATCTGACAAGTTTTTCCATGCCACTGTTTCTCCCTGGAAACTCTCTCATTCTGGATCTACCCCTTTTTCATTCTCATAGTCCCTCATGACCAGGCCTACTTCATCTCTCACATAAATAGTGAACAAATCTACCGGTCATCAAAATTTAGGAATGGGCTTCTGGTGACCAGACCTACCGGAAGCCACTCTGCCTTGGTCTTAGTCAGGGCAGAGCCACCTAGTTTACTAGTATGCACAAGCCAAGAAGTAGTGAAGAACAATCAGAGAGACACAGAGGAAGAGTCAATATGAAAGCCAAATACAACTGACTGCTGAGTTTGAATAAACCCGTTACAGCTTGTGTTTAGATGTCCCTCCCAGAACCTTATGTGGTCACAGGTTGGGCTTTTTCAGAGGTGGTTGGATCTAGAGGGTGATTTATTTCCAGTGCAGTGTTGGGAGTAAGGGTGTGTGATTACTAAATCAGTCCACTGGTTGGTTTGGCACCACTGTGGTTCTAGTAGCCTCGATGGACTATAAAAGGAGCAGAGAGGGCTGGGGAGACAGATGGGTCAGTGGTCTGAGCCCCTACCTGACAAGTGCAAGGACCCAAGCTCCATCTTTGATACCACATGCTGTGCTGGCCCCTGAACCCTGGATACACTAAGCTGCCCTGAAACTGGGCATGGATGCAAACACCTCTAATCCCAGCACTGGGGAGGCTGAGACAGAGGATCACTGTGAGTCAGAACTACATAGAAAGTCTTTGTATCAAATAAAATAAGGGGGCAGAAATATGCTGATAAGGTCCCTTTCTGCATTGCTACCTTCTGTTCGCCATCAGCTGTTCCCCTTTGTGAAGACACCCTGCCTGGGATCCAGCTGATTCAGGAATAAAACCCTTACAAACTATGAGGTAAACGAGCCTTTTTATTTTCCTCTTAACTTGTGGGTGTTGTGCATTTTGTCTCAGCAATGCAAAGAGTAACTAAGACACTACCTTTAGGAAAGATGCATAAAGGGCTGGCCTGATAGCTCAGTGGACTAAAGTGCCTACTTAGGCAGAGTGCAGCAGCCAGGGTTCAATCCCAGGCATGCAGTGCTGGGCTGGCCTTTGGGGTGCACTGAGACAGCGATTGAGACTGGGCGTGGTGGTGCACACCTGTAAACCCAGTGCTTGGGAGGTTGAAAACAGGAGAATCACTATGAGTCAGATTTATGTAGAGAGACCCTGTAGACCCTGTAGACCCTGTCCTTAATACAGAAATAAAAAAATAAAAGACACATAAATTCCACCTTAGGCTTTTTCTGTAGAGAGCACAAAGAAGCTTCTGAGGTGACAAGTGGGACGGCAGGTTTCTGAACATACACACTGGCCGTTGACGTGGGCTGAGAAAGCACTGCGTTGGTCTACAGCTGGAGAGTAAGAAGGAGACATCGCGGAGGGAGGGAGACAAGTGGCCCAGGATAGAGGCAGGTAACTGTCAGAACAGCCTATCCCTGAGACAACCAGAGTACATGTAGATCTATTTGCTGTGGTAAATTAGCTGGAACAAGAGTGCCACATGAAAAATGCATGAACATCCCTTCCAGAAACTCAAACGGCTGCAAGAGAGACTTTAAAGCAGAGCTGTCACTTCTCTACCTTATAACATTCTGTGTTGCTTGAAGTAGTGGTTTTTGTGCTATGGTTATTTTATGGGTCAGAACAAGAATGTGCCCCAGAGTCCTCATGTGCTGATGGACGGGCTTTTGGAGGGCGACTGAATCCTGATGCCCTCGTAGTCAACTTGCTGCAGGGCCGAGGAGCCTGCTTAGAAGAGGTGGGCCGCTGAGGGTGGGCCCCAGAAGTGTGTGTTCCCTGCTTGCCTCCTTCCTGTGTCTGCTTTCAGGCTGCTGTAACACCAGCAGCTTTTTTCCACTCAGGTCTTTCTGCTGTGTTGTTTCTGCACTGGAGGTTACCGACCGTAGACTGAAATTTCTGAGCCTTGAGCCAAAATAAATTCCTCCTTGAAGGATCTGGTGTCAGCACTGTGCACCAGTGAGGACAAGCAGGACTGTTAGAGTTCTGGGGTCTAACGCAGTACCTCAAAGCCAAGAAAGAAGTCCTGGCAGAGTTTTGATTGAACTCCTCTGTGTCAGTGGAGGAAGCTAGGTGCTAATAGCAGCATGAAAAGTTAGCTACCAGTATCTTAACAGGCCATTCATCCATCAGCACCTAGTGGCTAAAGGAGATTTATTTGAAAAGCAAATAGGAGTTAACCAGGAAAAAGGGGGAAGACCATTTAAGGCTGAGGAGCTAGCAAGTGTAAAGTCTCTATGATGGCTGGGAGCACTGAACATAATCTAGCCCAAAGGAGAGGGGCTGTGAGGCCGGAGCAGGGGTAAGAGAGAAGGTGAGCGAGGTAGAGGTGGGAGCAGGGCGGGGAAGCCTGTGCGCGGCTCCCTGGGCCTTGTTATGAAACTCCATCCTAAACGCAGCAGTGAGCCATTGCATACTTTGGGAGAAATGATAAAAACAAAACAAGCAATGAGTTTTTGAAAGATCATGTTGACTGCCAACTGGGTACAAAACTGAGTTGAGGGGCAGGCTCCTTATACAAAATGGCAAGGAGAATGATAAACCAATAGTTTAGAGAATGCTACCCAAGCCACAGTAGTCTCTCAGGGCTCTAGAAAAGCTCAGGGCTAGGTCACCTGGAAGAAGCCTGGGGTTGGGACAAGGAGGACCCAGAGGGTGGGGACTTACCCTGAAGAAGCAATGGCCATGACCCAGAGTTATAGACCCTGGTTCCAACTGGAAGCCCAAAAGAACATGTAGGTCAAGGTATGAAGTGCAATAAAAATAAGATTTATTACAGTAAAAGACACATTGTCATTAATCCCCCTCCAAATACTCTCCCTCACTTTGGACATGTGTATCCCTTCAGTTTTTTCGTTTTCTGAAGCAGTTCTGTAAGTCCTTTCCTTGAGTGTCTTTAAGGGGTATAATAAAATATATGGCAGTGCTGCTGCTGGACGCCACCCAGGGAAATGGCAGGTTTGTCACACATTACCATGTGTCCTCATCTGCCTTCTCCACTGAATCTGGCATTGTGCTACTTCTGTATCTCCACTAAAGTCTAAATAGTCGTGGAAAGAAAATGGGTTGAATCAACTCAGAACACCAAGGTAGCCAGAGGAGTGCAGCTACAAACACCAGCAGAAGGGGACATCCAGAACTTCTCCAGAAAGCGGCAAGAATGGCAGGGTAAGAGTGCAAAAAACAGAGGAGCATGTCAAAATGGATTGAAGACATACATCTTACAGTGATCAGAATTTTTTCCATTTATCTGTTCACTGTATTTTCTGATCCTACTGTATATGTTCCTGCAGATACTGAGAAGAATATCCAGAGAATAGTCTTGCCACCCAATGGGAGAAGTTGTAAGAGACTGGGTAAATATTTAGGGAACTGTCTTGAGCCAGAAAAGTTGGCAAGGTCATGTGTTTTCTAGAAGCATAAATGTAGTCAAAGGAGAAGAATGATCAGTAATGGAAAGTAGAATATGTGATGCATAAATTAAAAACTAATACATAACAATTGAGTCAACTCTGTGCGGTGACTCACATGAGGTGTTTTCACATGAGGAAATTGACTAATTCTTTACAATTCAGTTTCCTTGTGGTGCCAGCTTCCATCGATTTAGGAAGCTGCACGTTTGAAAACAGTGTCTGATTTTGACGGTGACTGCTGTCTCCAGCTCCGAAGAAACTGAGCTTCCTGTGATATCATTTTTACCTCAATTCAAATACAGAAGAATTATAAGTAGAAGATTAAATCCATAACATCCAAGCATATTGACAAAAAGGACCTACTTTTGCATACCCTAGACATTTGCCCTGGCCTGAAAAACAATATGTTCTCCTTTTGAGCAAACTCTTTGGGAAGCCAGTACATCGATTACAGGGACACTGATAAACAGAGCAGCAGAATTGGATTGGAATTTCTAAGGGCACAGTGCTTCATGACAACCCACACTAAGTGTGGCTCCCAGGGGCCAGAGGGCATTCCCTTCTCTTGGTGGTGCTGGGATAGATGTTGCCAAATTTTACTTCTATGATTTCCTTCTCTTTATATCATAACCTTTTTCACATCATGCTTTTGACTTCACAGATAGGTGCCCACACAGGTGAAAAACCACGTTCACAATTTGCTGTTTCTCTTTACCAAGAGATTTTCTCCAAGTTTGATTTAAGAGCACATCCCCATGCTTTTATAGTAGAAGAGCCAAACTCGAGTATCCTTCAGCCCTGATTATAACCAGCCTTGATACTTAGCAGTGAACCTGTTGGGAGTTCCTGGCAGAGCAGCCTGTGCTGCAGCCCCTGAGTGAACACAGCGATTCCATGTCTCTATCACAATTTTGTCCCCTTCTAAGGTACGTCACTCCAGTTGTCATCCCTCAGCTAGGGGAGGTGCAGAGCTTGCACTTGTGATCACGCCCTGGGCAGGGCAAGCGTGCGGCCATAGTTGGGAATGGTTAGGCTCTCTTTGCTCCCCTTCGTTGTTCTCTGCTCTTCTCCCAGCTGCTGCTCTAACCCTGGCTTCTACTCTGCTCCATCGCAGTGCCATACCAAAACCCAGGAGGTAGAAAAGCAGAATCCAGCAATAGCAGGCTTCAGACCCGGCAGGTCAAAGTCATCCACCAAGTCCCCAGATCAACCTGTGACAATCATTTTTCTGTCATCATTCTCTTGTACTACCTAATCTGCCTCCTTCGCTTTTCTTGAAATTTTCCTTTGCCCAACCCATGGCTTCCCCTCCTTCCACTGTTACTTTTTCTTTCTCATCTGGAGAGGAAGTCAAGGGTGAATATATATGTATGTGCATGTGTACGCAAGTGTGTGTGTGTGTGTATGTGTATGTGTGTGTGTGTGTGTGTGTGTGTGTGTGTGTGTGTGTGTCCAAAAGTCGAATTCGGTTAAAGTGAACTGGAATGAACTAGAGACTAGAGACAAAGCTATCTTCCCATTGCTTTGGAAATAACTTCCTGGAAAGGAAATAGGTTTGATTGGAACCTCAAGTAAAATCCTATAGCTCTCCCCTTTCAGATCTGCTCATTTTCCCTGCTGGGTCTTCCCATCCTATGGGACTTCTCTCTGGAAGAAAAACGCAGGGAGGAGGAGCCACTCAGGTGCACCTGCACATTCTGCTCCCATTCGTGCCACAACCTAAGCCCAGGACTCAAAGACATCTACTGAAGCACCACTGCTGGTCAGCTCCCTCCAGGCCCATCCTTTTGCCCATCTCATAGAATCGTGGATGGTACTGTGACTTCAGCACTCTGCACAAGGTGGGAATGGGTGGTGGTGATGAGATTCAGTAGGGACCCTTAGAATGAATTACACAGGTTTCAGAAACTTTGGGCGATAGAGTGACTTCCACGGAACCAGTCAAGAGAAGCTTATTAAACAAAGACAGTCAGTCACCAATACCTAGACACTTTATAGATGAAAAAGGTCTCATTGTGAGGTTGCTTTCAGCTATGATTTTTGCTGTGCCTCTAGCCAGTCTTGAAGACCCCTGCCTGCTCCATGTGGCTGTGGACCTAGGCTCAAAATGCCTCCTTTCCAGTATATTTTGCAAGTACATTATTGCAGCACTTTGGTGCTCTGATGCAAATGCTAAAAACAGAAATGAGGAAGAAAACTCCTATTTTAAAATAATGACAGGTTGGCAGGTTGAATGGTGGGGTAATAGGAACAGGGAGAATTATCTGCTCTGGTGCTGTGTATTCCTTTGTCGCACTCGCGTTAGGGCTGCAGCAGGGCTGGAGCGCTGTTTCCATTAGCCCGCCCATCCTACTTCTTTCCTTTGCTGGTTCTCTCCAATGCTGATCAGCTCCTTTCACAAACATCCTCAGGCTGAAATTTTCCCCGTTTGACATCAATTCCAAGGTACACTGCTGCAAAGTTTGAGGCCAATTCTAATTGCGTTCACGTCTGCCTCACCAAGTATACCCAGCGTAAAGCCTACTCTTCTGCTCAATGTCAGTTTCTGAGTCTCCAGCCCAGTGAGACTTGACTTGAACACACACTTTTGCTGTTGCATTGCCTCAGGATAAGGTACTTTTAATTCTGTCCATTAAAAAAAAATCGAATGTCAAGGTGTTGCGATACCAAGTCGAACCATTTAAATAAAGCATAAATACTAGGAAAATGTTATGTATTTAATGATAGCCAAATAGCTATTTAGCTAGCTGCATAGATAGCTGATGGGCTTATGTTTGTTTAAATACATACAAGTCTACTCATCTCTTCATCAGCGTTCAATCCAGTTTTACATTTGGCAAATGGACTGAGACTTGTGCCACAGGCCATTACATAATTTTTTCTTGCCTCTGCAAATTAAATGGCTGAAATGGTTTGCATTGGTCCTGGGAGGACACATAGATCTGCCTTTGGAATGAAGAAATGGCCTCTTCATTCCTGTCTAGTCTTCCTGGTCAGAGAATCAACTAGGCACACTGCTCAGCTGTCCCCAAGGGAGTGTGTGACCTAACAGGTTACCTGAGTGATGTCTTTTAGGGCCATCTCAGCTCCAGTCTGTTTGCAACAGGGTGTCAGAAACACAGAGAAGGAGATGGCAGTGCACGAAGTCAGGCTAAGGACGGCAGACAGGCTGACCAGCACCGGAGCTGGTGGACAAGCTGGGGCACCTGGGCTTTTTCTATGGAGTTTTCTTGAGGTTTCCCAATTGGCGGAGGAGTTTCTTTGAATGATCTCAACTAGGATCTTCCTCCCTGCACTAGCTAGCTATGTACGTAGCAGCCATGGCAGGACAGAGTACTAAAATTCTTCATTTTCTTTCCTAAAGAATATAAAAAAGCAATTTAAATGAGATTTTATGAGCAAAGAGCCCTTCTTTCAAGGGAACATGTCACTACAACATGTAAGAAATAAACAAGCCTCATAGTCTTTATCACTTACCCCACTGTAGTTCATTCATTCTTTTCTTCACTGTCCTAGATGTAGAAATGGAAGGAGCCAAAGAAGCCTGCCTCTGATAAAAGGTGTGTATATTTTCATCTAATTCAATGAATGTTATTATAACAAACATCAGAAATGTGTTAAGAAGAAACACTTATTTATACCTTAAGTTGCATGGAAAGCAATATTGTTTTAGTCATGTTAAATCAATTGCTCTGCAGGATTTTGGGAGTGGGCAAGCAATTCTGTATGCCCTCACAAAAGAGCTGAAGTTGCAGAATTATTATTTAAAGCCAATATGATTCACTGCCTTAAAAAAAAAACCAAATGAAATCCTTTCTGAAACCCAGTTTGGACTGTTTCAATAGTGAACACATTCATTTATTATTCCTGGTAGTCTTTCAGTGTTAAGAACTTCTTCGGCCATTCAGTAAGACCCAACCTTCATAATGAAATCTATCCCCAAGATAAAGGAAAATAAACAGACTTGGTATCCCAGGCTAACATGATTTTCTGAGTTTTGGAGGGCAGCAGTTTGTTTATGTTTTCTTCAGCCTGTTAAGTTTCCAAGGCAAAATGATTTATCTCTGTCCAGTTCTTCTTGGGATATTCGATGGGCAGAAAGTGGATTAAGGAAGAAGTAGAAAATGGTCTGAAATAGAAAGGGAAAGAGCTACAGGGACAATACTGAAAGGATGATGGCCTAACTCGATTACTGTGTATCCTCTAAAGAGAGCAAAAATCAAATTAAGCTGGAGAAAAAGAAAGTGAAAAGAGAAGGAAATTGCAATATTTTGGTCTGAGGGAGATTGCATTGTAGGGTTAATAGAATTTAGATGGCAACCTCATTTTAGAAACTAGGTTGCCTCATACCTTTAATTTCTGAATGCACTGTTCGTAGGCAAGGTTTGTGTGTGTCATTTTCTGACATGACACGAGAAAAAAATGTTCACAAATGATAATTGCCTAGTGCCAGCAGTCACGTAATTCCCTTTCAAAAGAGAACAGGGTAAAGAGCTGTTGCCAAGGCGAGCTTGTAGGCTGTGGGGACTGGGAGCTCTCCATTATCTGAGGTCCCACCCACTGCTTGTCACCACTCTCTCTCAGAAGCAGCTGTTTGGCACCTGGGAAAGCTCACTTCTGTGCCTGGCTTCAAGCGCTGCCCAGCTGGGATTGCCCTCCTCTTCCCGCATACACCTTCTATTCTCCATGACTAGAAGAACTTGAGATGCACATAATTTTCTGCAGGAGACTCCCAAATGTGTCACTGAACTTTCTTGTCTTCAAGAGACAAGACACAGAGGGAGAGACATGAGTAACAGTAGGTGCAACACAGAATGAGAATAACAGACAGATGAACATGCAGCTTTCCTGCTCCCAGCTTCAGTAACACATCACTGTGCACTGTCGTGATTTGCAGAGACGAAGAACGGAGTTGGAGCTGTCATTGCTAGAACAGCTCTTGGGTGTGTGGCTTGCCCTATAATAGAACAACAGGTGCCATTCTGTAGTGCTGAGAGCGTGCCATGCACTGGAGGTAGCACTTACATGCCCGACAATGGTCCTCTTAAGTCAGCTGGTTAAATGAAAATAAAGAAGAGAACCTAGCTCATAGTTTGTGGGAGAAATTATCCTATGAGGCACTTACCTTGGTGGCTGGTAAAAACAGGCACCATCTGCCTGACTGAAAGATGGAGAAACCCAAACTGGGGGGTGGCAGTTACTAGGTAGTTATTTGGAGTGTCTTAATTTTAACTTTGGCCACTGCCTCCGCTCTGGGGTCTTGCAGTTCTGCAGTGAGTGGGCAGGTGTGTAGATCCGGAGATCTCCATCGGTAGGGTTGGAACATACTTGCACAAGGTAACACAGGGTGGGAGTCCTGGTCAGTTTCCTGTTGCTCTAGTGGGATACCTGAGACAGGCAAGTTACAAAGGAAGCTGCTTTACTTAGTTCATAGTTCTGAGGGATGCACTGTGCTGAGGGGTCTCATGCTGTATCCTAGCATGGCAGAGAAGCTGAAAGGCAAGCCAGTGCAGGTGGAAGGGACAGAACAATGGTGTGGCCTTGCTTTCAAATGGCCCACTCTCTTGGTAACTAACCCATCTCCCTCTTAACAACTGCTCACGTCTTGAAGGTTCCTCTTCCCAGCACTGACCCAGTGACAATCAAATTTCAGTGTGAGCTCTGGAGGAGACGAACAGTGCCCAAGCCACAGCAAAACTGTGGGTTGGAGTTGGAAGAGAAGGCTCTGTGTCAGAAGAAGAAGGCTGTGGGGAAATGGCCAGGGTGACGTTTGTAGGTGCAGGAGAGGGTGGGACTGGGAGACAGCAGATAGAGCAGTTGGGTTAGGGCACTTGACTGATCCTGGAAAGATGTGAAGAGAGGTGAGTTCACATCCCTCTTTTGCTCTCCGTGAGCTTACAGGCATGTGTAGCCAAGCCTCCTCCTCAGATGCTAATTCTCATGGATGTCTATGTTCTTTAAAGAAGCACTGATAAGCCCAGAGTGCCATGAGACCATAGAGCTGATCCGGCTCAACCCAGTGGAGAACCTTCTCTACAAGAAGAGGTGCATCGCTGCGACAAGGGCCTGCCTACTTCTCAAAGAACAGCCCAGTTCTTTGATGGGGAGCTTTACCTGGTAGAAAATGTTTCTTTAAGCAGCCTCTGCTTCTTGAGCCCCTCACTGTTGAAAGATGCTGTTCTGTGATAAATTTCTTCTTGTCCCGGCCAAGTGACCCCCCCCCCCCATTCTTCCATTAAAAACACGCACACGTCCTCTTGCCTCTCTCTCCATCCAGTTTCCTCTAGCTTGTTACCTCAGGGACATAGCATCCGTGGGGAGCACAAGACGAGCCCGCGCTAGCAGCCAGCCACCCTCGTGCAAAGATCAGCAGCTCGAAGGGCAGAAAGGCTGTTGGAGAGAGAGGAAAGCCTGCCGCTCCCACGTGAGGGTGAGGACCAAGTGGAACTGGCGTCCAAGGCGGCGGGACCTGCGACACAAGAGGTCCAAAAAGCCTTCGCTCTTCGAGCTTTCATGACTTCAGAAACACTGCTAAAATCTTACAGTGCACAGCCTTTAGAGTTATTTAGATTAGCGTTACACTTTGTTTTATAAACTTTTTAGTAATAAGCTTCAAAATGTACTGTATATTTCCTGTTACATCACGGCTCTATCCACCTATTCCTTTATGACCTTGGCCCCTGTGGCCTCTCTTAGGAAGTCTTGCTGCCTGGACATGGTGCACTCACCTGCTCCCTCTCTCCTGCTGTGAGTATTCATCCACAGGTGAAAACGACAGCTACCTGCCCTCCTCACCTCCCAGCGCATTATTGGTGCTTTACGCTTCTGTATCAGGCTGTTCTGTGACTGGTTTATTCCTTTTACCTGCATTTCCCATGGCAAATGTATTTCCCATACAGGTACTTTAATATGTTAAATGTGCATCTTTGCTCTTCTATTTGTTTTTGCATTGAATAATGTTCACAAATTTTAAACTAGAGCTTTTCCTAGTTCTCACTTTTTGCACACATTGCTATGTTTTCTCTTTCTTTCTCCACTGATACAGAGTAGTTACACGTATTTGTGGAGTGCACAATGTACAAAAATCAAATCAAGGCAACAATCTTTTGTCTCTTCAAATATTTACTGTGTCATTCTGTTGGTAACTCCAAATTGCTTTTTCTTTCTTTGTTTTACAAAATATCTGATAAATTACTATGAGTTATAGGCATCTTATACTGTAGAACAGTGGAATTTGTTCTCCTCTTTGACTGCATGTTGGTCCTTATTATTCAATTTGCCTCTATTCTCCTTCTGCTCCACTCTTCCTAACCTCTAGTGACCATTATTTTATACTTAGTTTTCACAAAATCAATGTTCTTCTATCTGTGAGTTCAAATGTACATATAGGATTTGTCTTTCTGTACCTGGTGGATTTCACTTACCATAAGCATTTGGTTTTAGTCACATTGTCCATAAATAGCAGGATTTTTTTTTAAAAAATCATTTATCTATCTATCTATCTATCTATCTATCTATCTATCTATCTATCTATTTGGTCAGGCTCTTGCAATGCAGCTCGTACTCATAGTGATCCTTCTGTCTCAGCCTCCCCAGTGCTGGGATTACAAACACACATCACCAGCTTTGGTGACTGGCCCGGCATGCAGTATGGAGGGATTGAACCCAAGTCCTTGCACTTGCCAGATAAATGCTTAGACCACTGAGCTATCTCACCAGTCAGGATTTCATTTTCATGTCTGAATAATATTCCATTGTATAGAGACATGCTATATTCTTTATCCATTCATTTGCCAATGGGAACCTTGGCTAGTCCCTTTTCTTGGCTGTTGACAGTAGTCAGCAGAACATGTTTACAGCTCCTTCTTTGTTCTCTGTGTACATCAGGTCCCTTGCTGCTATCGTTGGCTCAGCCCTGAAGGCTGTTTTGCTATCAGGTGTAGCCAGTCTCCTAGTGATGGCCCCATTGTTCACTGCATTTTCCACTGCTGCTAATGGCACCAAACTCACTACTGGGCCTGTGTGAGGTGGATCTGCTGGCTTCACAATGAAGGATTTCTGTAACGCGAAGACAAACAGAGATGAAGTTAATAGATGACAGAAAGGACATGACCTTTGCAGTGCAGAGATCACATCAGGAGCTTTTACAATAAGAGACATATAGAAACTCTGACAGAGACAGAACAGAGAATGCAAGCAGGTATCTTGTGACCTCAAATCCATCAACAAGTGCATCATGAGATACCCAAACTCACTCACAATGAGAAGAACAGATTCTAAAACAATACCGAGTTATTACCTTCGGTCTTATTAGAAGGGTGAACCCAGAAGCTGGACCCCATGAGGAGTCAGTGGGAGTTTGCAGACTTCAGACCCATCCCCCACAGGCAGCAGGAGGTAAACCAAGGCAGCTGCTCAGAAGATGCAGCAGGGTGTGGCCAAGTTGAGTGCATACAACACCCCTAACCTGGAAATTCCTCTCTTCTACCAATGCTTTTATAGATTGTTTTTTTGTTCATTTTAAACACAAATATTTCATGTATCTGGAATTTATTTTTTGTAGCACATAAGGATTTAGCAATATTTGTGTTCTCCCAGCATCTGGCCAGTGGCTCTGGCACTTTGGTCCTCCCTCCCCTCACCTAGGAGCTTCTCACAGCCTCCTGGCGTGATTTCCAGGTATTGGATTTCCAGGCAGTGTATCTTGCAGTGGCCTGGAAGTGACCCCTCTGGGGAATGTTTAATCCTTCGCTGGGGTCTGTCCTTTGATGTTAAGAGCTATGAACTGCAGATCACCAGGAGAAACCAGCACAGGAAGCAAAGGATGTTTCTTCGATACTTACAAGCTTTTGTTGGAAGAGCCTTCAGTCTGTGGCTGTTATTCATAAATGAGTCCCTTCTTACATTCATTCATTGTTCCAACCCCTTCAAAGCATTCTTTTACTTCTATTTCTTTTATTCAAGAAGTTAGGTACTTGTATTCTCTCTCTCTCTCTCTCTGTCTCTCTCAGTCACTCTCTGTCTCTGTCTCTGTCTGTCCCTCTCTCTCTCTGCTCTCTGTGTGTGTCTCTGTCTCTCACTCTGTTTCTCTCTGTTTTGGTGTCTCTGTCTCTATTCTTTTTCTCCCTCTCCTCCCCTCCCCTCTCCTCCCCTCTTCTCTT
>PVKN010027910.1:0-13400 GCA_004027915.1 Capromys pilorides
CCTGCAATCTGGTTGTGTTTAAGAAATCCTTTCTTACCTTTTCACTAGGTGCGACTGTGTCTTCAAGATGTGAAAGTCTATCTTCACTTTTGTTAATATGGTTTTGCCTGCTTGTGATTGAGATTTTATTTTCAACTATATCTCTTTGAAACTGTTCCATGTGATCTATTTCTTTCTTATAATGCTCAGTCAGAGAATCTATCATTTTTCTATTCTTCTCTAACTTTTTCTCAGTGTCTTCATTAATATTACTTAAGTCTTTCATTATAGTTATCCTTTCTCTCTCTAGTTCGGAGATTATTTCTGCTCTTTTCTCATCCTTACCTTTCTGCAGTTGTTCCTCTACTTTAGATGCTATTGATTTGGAGATGTCTTTTTTTTTCTTCAGACTTTATCTCTGTTCTGGTTTCCTTTATATGTTTCTGAAGTTGTTTTTCCACTTTAGATTCTATTAATTCATGCATTTCTTTTTTTAAGTCAGATGCTATCTCTGATCTGAGTTGCTCTATATGTTTCTGCCCTTGTCTGTCTACCTCAGATCCTGCTGATTCAGAGGTTTCAGCTGCATGATTCCCATTTTCTTCCATGGTCGTGTCTTCTGTATTAGTTCCAGGTGGGCTCAGGATCTGAGATTGCATCTTACTCCTTGTCTTTATCATTTTGTATAGCAGTGCTCACTGTGCTTTGGTGAAGTTATGCGGTTAGTGACTAAGAGAGTTTGGGTCCAGATCCACCAAGCTTGTTCCCCTCCAGCCCTGCTTGGCTGCTGGTTGAAGCTTGGGCGGCTGGCTGCCATTAGGCCCCATGGGTCAGGGCTGTAGGTGGAGTTGGAGCTCCAAGGAATGGATGCTGGGCTGAAAGTGTCTTTATCTGATCGCCCAGGGCTGGTCACAATCGCAGGTGGAGTTCGGGGGATGGACGGGGCTGGGGGCTGGAGCCTCTTTACCTGGTCTTAGTGTGGCCAGTCCCAATGGCGCTGCTAGTCCCAGTGGTGGGTGGAGTTCACAGGAAATAGATTAGAACTTCTTACCCGCAGGATTACACATCTTATCTTCTACCACACGACAAGTAGGGTCAGACTTGTCATGTGAGCATGTTAAAGGTTCCCTGGAAATCCAGAAGCTGCATGTTTGGGGGCACTGGGAGGTAGAAGAGGCTTTTTTTAGGGAAGTTACGATGAAAAATCAGTGAAATAGCATATAGTTCAGGGAAGTCGAAATTAATGATGAATAAAGCTGGTCCATTTTAGAAACCACATTTTGGGTGGAACCAAACTCTTCAGTGACTGGTTCTGCTCTGGGACCCTGTTCCCTCTTCCCCAAGCTCCTTCTTCCAGCTAGCTGTAGCCTTTCCTTCCAATGTGTCAGTTGTGGGGATAATCTTCTGTCTTTTTAAAGGCAAGGACTTGTTGAGTACTCTTGCTTAGACAGCCCAAAGAATTCTGAGAAAGCAAATTAGAGGACAGAGCTACAGAGGTCTTCTTACTGCCCCTTCTGAGCCCCAAGACAAATCCAAGTTTGGCAGATGTGGAGGTGAGTTAAGTTTCACTTATTTGCTGTAAAGTTGGCTGATCTAAGGAACCATTTTCTTCCCACAACTTGTTAGATTTATAGCCTTGGACCTCTACTTTTTAGGAAAATATGGGAATTTACCTTCTCCCTGCCTAGCTGTTGAAGCACATTCTGACTGGAAATACTCAGTGCCACCTTAACCTCAGACAGCTCTCTCAGGGTGCAACAGAATGGCCACTGCCCCTGGGGGTCTTTGAATAGTGAATTCTGTGAGTTGTTGGTAGGAACTCTCAATTATACACTCAATTTTAGGTTCAAGAGGTGACCTTAACTAGTCTAAAACCTAAAGAGAAAATCCAAACAGTTTATTTTTCTCAAGGAATGGCTGCTTTAACAGCTTCAACCTTTTCTAGAATTTCAACATTTCTAATGGCCACTAGAGACCTTTTGCTACAAAAGGAGGGAATTTATTAAGGAATATTTTGGGTCTTCAATAGTTCACGCAAAATCCAAGGAGCACTAGATTACAGGGGAGGAATGGAATGCCTGTTTTGTTTTAACATCATTTAAGTACTTCTTTCTTAGCTTCTTTTAAATAAATGCCACTAATAGCACTTGCCAGGAATCACTTCAACAGCACAGATGTGCGAGTCTTAAACCGAAGTGCTATGTTTGAAAGTTTGACAACTCTTTGTAAGAGTCATCTCTCTCACTGTGACATGGGAATGACTGAGCTCCACTATTTACAGCAGGGACACTGTCTCATTCTGCTTCCCTTAGGAAAAAAGCTATAAATCTTTTAATTAAACAGTGTGTGGGTCTCCCTTTCTGTCTCTTTCCTCCTCCCCTCTTCTTTCTTTACAGCATTTACAGAAAGCTGCCTGGCCAGTGGGCTCAGCAGTGTGGCCAAGTCTTACTTCTTTGAACCTACAAAATGCCTTGAATGCAAAGTCACCTTTAGTGAAAGTCATTTTGTGCAGGAGGTGTTATAAATAGCTATATTAGAAATCTGTGTACAGTCAGAAAGGGACATGGCTCTCAAGGAAGTCAGCAGAAAAGTAAAGACATGAGAACTGTGGCTAGAGGGGCACTTGCAGCCAGGGCCTCAAGGTAGAAATGCAGTGGCCAGCCTCCAGGCCTCCTTAAGGGCCAGCAGTAACTTCTAGTTATACCATAATTAGCATTACTTAGTCCAGGATGCCACTCAGGTGGGTGATGAGAGCATCTGGACCCAATCCCTTCCAAAAGTGGTTTTGCTCTTCCCATGTACCTTACCTGCTTGTCATCCTATAGGTTGATTATAGTTTGACACATGTTGTACCCACATTGTGACTTCACTGTAGAGATTATTCCGACAATGGCCTCAGTGTCAACCCACTTCTGGGACTCTTTTGTCTTTCAGGATCTATCTCTCAATAAACCTTTCATACACTTAACCTTTGTCCTTTGGGATTCATTCTTTGATTTCAGGGCACACAAACTCAGTTCATCTGATATCCAGAAGTTTGGGAGCTATGTTTCTTCTGTATCAGAAGAACCAAATTCATAGGCTGGAGGCATAGCTTCTCAGGAAAATGTACAGGTGATAAATGCTCCCTCAGATGACATCTTTTTTCTTAGAATCTGCGTTCAGATTTCAAATAACAAACAACATTAGCTAGAAAGGAACACAAGGAAGTTCAGGAATTCAAACAATGTCCTGCTTTACCCAAAAAGGCCTGTTTTCTGTATATAAACCAGCACTTAGTATTTTTCCAACTAAAATCTAAAAAAACAAAATGAAGCAAGAAATATTAAAAAGAAAAGATGTGTCAGTCTGGGGAGATAGTTCAGTGGCTTAAACATCTGCCTGGCAAGTCCAAGGTACTGAGTTTAATCCCCAGCACCAAAAAAAAAAAAAAAAAAAGAAAAGAAAGAAAGATTGTGTCACTTGAACGAACAACAATAACAAAAACCAACTATCATGTATGTGTTGCTTTTAACTAACCTCAATTTATCAGTTTTCAGTACAATGGGAAAACATAAAAATGTGTGTCTACAATAATGTATTCAAGCCAACACTATTGCAAGATTGCCATTTGTTTAGAGTTGTCTGCTGTGATGCCTACATACGCTAGCATGCAAGGAGATGATCCAGAGCTATAATGACTAGAATTCAGAACTTGTAATTTATAGGAAGTATAGGCTTAGTGGTCTTTAAGGGGAGGTGTCATATGCTATTTGGACCAAAGTACCAAGAACTGAGTCAGGCAGACTGCCAACTTGTGTTTACACACATGCTCTTCTGCCTGATGGTCGCATGCCCTGGTGCTCCTGGGTCCATTTCAGGAAAACATCCCCAGTGTTGTGCTAGATTCTGGACTGAAAAGAGCACTGGTCATTTTAGGTGTGGCCCCTGAGCTGCTGAGGTGGAATCAAACAAAAATCCAGAAACTCCTGCTGTTCAGAAGCCAGCCAGACCTCTTGGAGAACAGGAAGGACAGTCTGTGGCTTAGGAGGGACAGCATCTTTAGCAGTCCTCTAGAAATGCAGGGCATTCGTGAGCATTATCATGCTAGATGTCCTGAAGCAAAGAATTTTGTTTAACCTTGAAATGGTTTATGTAACAGTCTCCTAGGAAGTATCAGTTTGTAGAGTGCTATTGGGGAATTGGGGATGGGTGAGTTTCTCGAGTTTAAGAAAAGTAACTATTGCCTAGAAAGTGGTCAGTCAGTCACTCAGGCGGAAAGCAGCTTCTCCTTCTGCCTGAGGGAAGGAAGCTAGAAGAGATTGGAAACACCCACCCAGTAGTTCATGGTATTATAAATTGCCCACTGGAGACTTGAATGGGACCTTGGCAGAAACATAATTCAAATCTGTTGCTCAACCTGCCCTGGGAGAGCTTCTCATACAATTTTGGTCAGGAAGGTACATGTTTGAGCACTGTGTAGGGTGAACTACTGCTTAGTGGTCCAGTACTGTTTTAATATTGAAAGTTCTTGAATACAAAAATAGCCTCAGACCTTGACAAACCTGCACATTTATCATTTTTGCTGTCTTAGAAAAAGAGCAAAGTATTAAAACCCAGTTTAGTTTTGGGAAGAAAATAGGAACTAGAGTCTGCTAGAAGAGCTGTAAAGAGTACCTTTATCTTGGTAATTCTCTCTGTTTATTTTTGTTACCTTGTAATCTGTTTCCTGGGTGTAAATCTCCTGGAAGCAAGATGGCCTGTGAACTTGCCTGGGGCTGGACAGGGTGTGGCACCTCTTCAGCTGTTTTAGAAGAGGAAATCTCTCACAGCTGGTATAGACAGCTTTGAGTAGGATATGGACTCAGGCACATCCTGGGCCTTGGGGAAAGGAGGCAAGGGTGTGTTGGAAGTGAGTTGGGATACCGTGACCTGAGAGTTGGCTTGAAGGCACTGCACCCACTGAGGCAAGCCTGAGTTTCAAGGGCCTCAACATTCAGTAGATTAATTCCATAATTTGCCTAATGTTGAGTAGGGAGCAAGGACCCAGGAAAATCATTAAAATGTATTCTTGGCTCTTTTTTAACCACTTTTCTTTCCCTTGTATTTTTCTTTATTCCTTTCCTCCTTCCTTCCTTGCTTCCACCATCTCTATTTTCCTTTCTTTTTGAAGTTTCAATTTTAAGACCTCCGCTACATTCAAGTCCAAGTGCCACTACTGCCCTCTTGTGTTTCTGTGAGGGCAGAGCTTTCCCAGGGTTGTGGGTGCAGACAGCCTGTAGGAGCAGAAGGGCTGTGTGATTAATGGGGTTTACCAGGAAAGTCCATGTCCAGTGAGGTGCGATTCTGATGGGTTGGCCACCTGGAATTCCTATGAGAGAACCCATGATCTTGCTCAGGGACAATGAATTAGCATAGGTGTCTATCTTCTGTTGTGATAAGAAGCCAATGTCAAGGACTGTGCCTCTCTTAATGTTGACATTTTAATGCCCAGCACAGGATGTGGCCCATTTCTTGAGATCTATAAGGGTGTTTACAATTACATTTTAACTATGCATCCACAGACAATGTTTATTATTTTTACTATGTAACATGTACTGTACTATAAATTTTATATGCATTGTTTTACTTTGTCACAGTACCCTATAAATTATTGTTCCCATTTTACAAATGACTCATGTAAGGCAGAGAATAGATAACTCATCCACATCACACACTAAGTGTCAGAGTCAGGGTTTGATACCAGTGGTTCTCATGGACCCTTCCAATGGTGTCACTCATTTGAACGCATCTCTCACCCCACAGTGGTGAGAACACCTGCTGTGAGCATAATAAAAGATACTTTTGATACAGAAAAATGACAGTTTGGTTTGTCTTCAGTACACAAACTATCAGGGGTTCTTCAATATTTTAACTACTAACTACCCTCTTCCATTAAATAATATGTACATATATAATTACTAAATTAAACTCCATTTGAGCTGAGTTTCTATGTAGTGAACTGTAGCTGTGAACAAAAGAGCTTAAATAAATTAATTAATTTGATTGGAGTTTTGAGACAGAAATAGATAAAGGATTACCAAGGATTGGGAGAGGAAGGGGGAAAGAGATGGAGAGTGTGGTTATTGAGAAGGGTTTAACTGATAGCAAAAATTGAGACAAAGAAAGCTGAGGCTTTTATGGACTTTTATTAGGGGTCCAGTTTGAGGGAGATGTTTGGAAATATCTGAAGAGCTGAGGTCTTCCCTGAGGTGGTGAGAAACATGGAAGGAAACTGCACCCTGGGCTAAGTTGAAGAAGAAGGGGGGACAGTGGTCTCTGGAAGATAAGCTGTTGTTTTAAGGGCTTCAGCCATATTAGATGACCACCATAATAATTTAGCAATTCTTACTAGGGCCAGAACCTATCAAAAATGACTTCTAATATTCCATAGCAGAGTAGGGTAACATTGTTGTAAATAGTTAATTATGTATTAAAAAATAGCTAGTAGTGGGGCAGCCAAATAGCATAGTGGATTAAAGCACCTGCAAACAGGCCCAGGGTCCAGGGGTCTGATCCCTAGTCCTGCTATGCTAGCCCTGTCGCTGGAGCATGTTGAGACATCAGTTGAGACTGGTGGTGGTAGCATGCTCCTGTAATCCCAGCTATTGCGAGGCTGTAAACAGGAGGATCACTATGAGTCTGATCTGCTAGTGAGAACCTGAATACCTTATAGACCCTTCCCTAAAAAATCCCAAAAAAAAAAAAAGCTAGTAAAAAGGATTTTGTACATATTTTCAACACAGAGGTTAAACATTAGAGGTGAAAAATATGCCAATTCTTCTACACTGACAATTCATGTTGTATTCTTATGATGAAGTATGATATTGTATCCCATAAATATTATGTATAATTGTTGAATTAGTTGAAAAATTTAGAAGTATTTTAAAGTCTTTCTATCAATGTGGTAAAAAGTCATAGTTGGAAAACATTAAGGCACATCTTGCTTTCTGTTCTGAGCACATGGCAAAATTTGTTGCCTTCAAGGGTCTATTTGCCTTAGGGAAAGCAAAGTGTATGACATGTGACTGGGAGACTTGGGTATTGCAGTGTGAATGCAGAAATGACATCCAGCCTCTGAAATGTGCAGGAAAATTGAAGTTTCCAACTCATCAGCACTTTCCAAATACCCTCCACAGTAATCCAGTCACAGACCATCCGGTCATTTTGTCATACTGAGGAGAGTAGAATGGTATGATCCCAGAAACTAGAGACTGATTGCCTGAAGATAAAAGGGAGAAATCTTGACTTGTGTCTGCCCCAGGGACTATTGGGAATAGGTCAAGATTATGTGAGCCTAGATTTTGTCTCATGTAGCTTTGGATAAAATAGAGACAGGAAAAGAGCCCAGGGCAGAGAAAGGGCTCCTCTAAACCCAGACATTTAGTAGGACCCTGTACAGATTAGCCTGAGAGGTCCCTGTGCCTACCAGATTTCCATCAACTGGTGTCTCTGAGGTGATTTCTCGAGCTGCTTTGTGGCATGGATGCTAAGTTGAGAAACAGGGTCCTTTCCTTGGAGCAGCATGAGGCGGGGTGCAAGTGGGGGTTTCAGTGCTGAGCCTGACAAAAAGTTAGTAAAGAGGATTTTGTACATATTTTCAACACAGAGGTTAAACATTAGAGGTGATAAATATGCCAATTCTGAAACTGCAAGAAACCTGTGGCAGCACAGACTGAGGAGGCTTAGGCAAGACTATCACTGAAAATTTGAGGCCCACCTGATATATTTCCAGTGAGTTCAAGGCCAACCCAACTACACAATGTGACCTTGTCTCCAACAAAACTGAACAATAGGAGTTGAGTGATTTGGTTTGTGAGAGTGATTCAGAACGCATTTTCAAAGTGTTCCCAAACCAAGGAGTACCGGATCACAATACACTAGCTTCAGAAGCACTGTGTGCCAGGGCAGGGGGAGCTGGAGCACCTTTATCCAGAAGGCTCTGCACCCTTCCTGGAGTACTGTTCTCATTATTAAAGCAGATAGTACCCAATTTTAAAATGATTGGAACGTTTAGTGGTACTTTTTAAAATCATAGAAATCACAAGATTTCAATTTCTGTATGAATCAGATTACTTAATACAAAATTTAAAATTACATAAATTACATATTCTTTGTACATACAGCAGTACTTTGGTTCACAAACTTAAGAGACCAGAATTGTGGGAAAAATTAAGCTCATTAGGGCCAGCCAGAAGCTCAGTGTATTAAAGCATCTGCTTTAATACAGACTCAGGGACCAAGGTTTGATCCCTGGCATCCAGTGTGGCCTGGCCCCTGGGGTATGCTGACACAGTGGTTGAGACTGGGTGTGGTGACCTGCACCTGTAATCCCAGAGCTTGGGAGGCTGAAAACTGGAGAATCACTATGAGTCTCATCTGTGTAGTGAGACCCTGCAGACCCTGTCCTAAATACATTAAAAAAAATAAGTTCATGCACTGAGATACCTGGTATGTATTTGGATAAGTAGTTCAGAAATCCTAGCTATATTTACTCCTCTGTTTTTATTGTGAGTTATTTTTATTCTTGCCACTGCTTGCTTTACTGGCCTCTTACACTGGCAGGTGTCTGTGTTAAAGAGAAATGCGTGGCAGTGAGCCTATGGACTGACACAAAAATAGGCCAGTAATTACTACATGCTCATGTGTTTGTGCTGGGCCTCAGGGGCTTCAATTATGTAGAAATCTATGCATTTCCAATTTCTTATTATTTTCTTTGAGAATCCTTCTAAACTTGAAATATACTTCATATACTATAAAATTCACATTTTACAAATGCGCAATTAAGTGTTTTCAGTATAGCTACAGAGTCATGGCACCATTGCCACTGTTTCATTCTAGACCATTTTTGTCTTCACCACCTCAAAACCAAAAACTTATACCATTAGCAGTTGCATCTTCATATATTTTTCTACTCTGTGCTTTTCATCTAAAGGGAGTCATACAATATACAGGCTTTGGTGTCACTGTTTATTGTATTTGGTTTTTTAAAGCTGAAGATTGGCCCAGGGCCTCATACATTCTGGGCACAAACCCTATCACTGAGTTATAGCCCTTACCTCAAGTTCTGGGCATTTGTGTATGGCTTGTTTCACTTTGCATACTGTTTTCCAGATTTACCCATGTTGTACTTTCATCCTGGGCTGGGGAAATAGCTCGGTGGTCTAAGTATCTGTCTGGCAAATGCAAGGACCCAAGTTCAAACCCCAGTACTGCAAACTTAGCCAGCCACAAGCTGAACTGGATATTGAAACTGGGCGTGGTGGCATATGTCTATTACCCCAGCACTGGGGAGACTGAGACAGGAGGATCACTACAAGTCTGAGCTGTGTAGTGAGACTGGTTACCAAATAAATAAATAAATAAATAAATAAATAAATAAATAAACAAATAAATAAATAAATAAATTTCATCCTTTTTATGGTTGAGTAGTATTCCATTTTGTGAACATTCCACAATTTGTTTATTCATATCCATCAATCAATGGACATTTAGGTTGTTTGCACCTTTTCGCTATTATGAATAATGTTTCTATGAACAATTGCTTTACAGCTTTTTGTATAGACACTTGTTTTCCATTTTCTTGAGCACTTGGGAAATGCTGGGTTGTACTTTTGAAGAACCACAAGACTGTTTTCCAGAGTTCTTGCACCATTATACATTTCCACAAGTGATATACATGGCTTCAGATTTCTCCACATTCTTGCCAACTTTATTTTTTTCTTTTTTGGTGCTGATAACCATTCAAAGGAGTGAGGAGTAATATCTCGCGTAGTATTTTCTACAATTATGATTGTAGAATCTTCAAAATATTAACATTTAGGCGATGTGGATATATTTCTCTAAGGATTTCCTTTTCTTCTATCATTGCTTCATGTTCTTTCCCTCACCTCCTTTGTTCACTGCTGTTGTATTTTCCCTAACTCTACAATACATCCCCTACCTGGACTCCTTAAGCAAGTGACTAATCGTATAACTTAGTATAGGTAGTAATTGTAATTACTTTATGCCCTGATCTATTCCTTTATCTTTAAAAGCATCAAAATAAAGTTACTGCAAGTCTCTAGTAATTCTTTTCTGGGGCTATGGGGTAATTTTTGTATCCTGTCACCAAAATGGCAGAAGTGTAACCAAGTCTTACTCTGCTAATAATTTTACTTTTCAATTGAACTTTTACCCATCATGGGTGGAAAGGCAGGTTGCATAGCTGGTTCTGAGTTAATTACAATTGCTATTATTTTTTATTTGTGGTGCCTGAGTAAGCAGTAAAACAGTAAGTTAAGTCACATTTGCAGGGGGACCATGACTCAATTAGTATTTTTGAATAATAGGTGCTAGTAATTAAGGTCATGGCACTTGAAGGAGCAGCATTGTGCAGGAGCCTGGCTTCAGCAAATGCTACTTCATAATGTGTCTCCATGGAAGGAGCTGAAGGGAGACAGAACCTACCAGGTAGAAGCTCTCTTTCATGTTTCTTGCAAACTGGAAATGGAAATTGTGGAGTCTCTTGAAATTTTTCAACATTAGTTCATCAGTTTCTATGTCAGCAGTCCCAAATTGAACATAAAACTTTGTCTGAAAGGTAACATTTTTAGTCTAGTTAAATCTGTCTACAAAAAGACAGGCTCCTAAGACTGAAAGCCATGAACAGATATTAATATGGACAGTTAGTTGGGTATGCATGAGAAATTAATAGTCCTTGGATTTTGCAGATGAAACCTATATGATCCTTTCCAATCTGAGAGCGGATCTATTTATCCTAAGGATAAGAGTGAAGCACAGTGAGGCACTGGCTTCATTCCATCCTAGAGGCAGCCTGGGTGAGGCATCTGGCTTTCATTTTAGATTTTAACAGGTGATATCATCTCCTCTAACTTAAAGTACTTATGCAGTTGCCTATAGCCTGATATTGTATGTCAGAGATAGAAAATCTGTTCAGGGGATAAAGAACATTTTAATTCAAAAATGAGACAGTATTAATATGAGGGACAATAAGACCCCAGAAAGGCCTAGTTTCATGTTTTATACATTGCTCGAGTGGACATCAACCCATCCTTGAACACAGGGAGGGGTTATTAAAGGACAAAGTTTGGGGAGCAATGATTATGTCTAAGAATGATCCTTTTTCTCCTGTACCCTTCTCCTTCCTTACAGTTCTAGGCCTTCCAGGGATGCAGGCCTTACCCAAATCAGTTGTTTGTCCCAGTGCACTACCCAGGCCATTTGTGGGTTGTTCCTTCCAAGTTTACGATGATTCTCTTTAAAATATGTAGAGTCATTGCAAACTGGGGAGTCAACTTTGCAAAATGTCAGTAATAGATAGGAAGGGGAGTATATTGAGTCCCCAAGAAAGTATAGAGAACAATTTCTGATCCATGTCTTGGTCCAGAAAGTTTATAATTGTAATCTCATGACTTACAAAGTTCATATTACAAGTTTATATTTATAATCCATAAATTACTGGAGTTCCATCAAGTTAATTCCAATCTACCACTTCCAGTAGAAACCATGGGGAGAATAAAGACACTAAGGCATATTTGTACTTTTGGGAAGCCAAAGGGTCCTAAGTCCAGCCATGATGGCTACTATCTGGAACAAAGACCTCGACCCAAGGCAAACCCATGTCTTATTCATTTATGAAGGAGGAGTGGCTTGTGGATGAGTGACTGAGAATGGCAGGAAGTCAGTGAGTGCTGTTAGTTGGGCTAGGTAGGAGGCCTGCATTCACCTCTGCAATATGCAGAAAGAAGGATGAGCAGAAAGAGTGCTTTTCATTACACAGTTGAGATAGTATCTAATATTCTGGGGTCAGTGCTTCAGCTCTGCTGTGTAATTTTTCAAGCCCCAGAAAGTCATAGCCTCTATCTTGAGGCTCTATCCCAGCTGACAACATAGAGCATTGGTTGTTCTCAATCCCAGTTCACACTAGATAACAGCAGGTTATCCAAGGAAACATAACCTGTCATCTTCATGTGATGTATTGCTTTAAGCCAGTCAAAGGGATAAGGAAAAGTCCCAGACAGCTGTGTACATATCAATACATGAAAGCAGAGTCAGGCACAGCCAAAATGGAGACAACTGTTCTTTTCTCAAGGCGAGTTGCCCATTTCTACAGAAAGCAACATTTGATGTGGAGAAAAATATACAGAAAGTTTATTTGGGAATGCCTTCAGAATTGATTCCAACAGGCAAAAGGAAGGAAGTGAGAGCAAGAGGGAGAGGTTGGTTGTAGTAAAGTCTTTAGAGGCCTTACTGGGACTTGCCTGAAGGGGTCCAACAGATTTTTCTTTGAGGTTGGAGTACCTCTTGCAGAGTTATTTTAAGCTAGAGAAAGAGGCCTGAACTTTCTTGTTTCTGTATAACTGTCCTTAAACAAAACCTGAACCTGTGAGGGAAATGACTTTTAGCAAAAAGTAAGACATAGAAGAATGTGTCCATAACAAAGGTAGCTCTTGCCGGCCAAAGAGAGAGTAAAGGTAAATCAGCATGTGATGACTACCAGCACAGGGCATACCCATCAGCTATGGCACAACTTTTCAGTAATAGAGAGAAATCTGGGGGAGTGAAGGGAATGCAGAAGAAGGAAAGAAAAAGATAGGGAAGGGAAGGGGAGAGGAGAGAAGGGAAAAAGATGTAATGAAGGCAGGGTGAAAGGAAGGGCAAAAGAAAGGAGGGAGGGAAAGAAGTAAATAAATTTCTTCCTTGACTACTGCTCATTCTGGGACAGAGACTGTGACTATGAAGTATAATTTCAGGAAAATTTCTGAGTCTCCTAGTCCTTCATTGTTTCGTGGGAATGTTGACTATTCCTTTTAGGTTCTCTCTGTTGCTTAGTTACTGTAGTTCTCTCTTTGTTCTCTATATTTTCAAAGACTTCATTATTCTGTTATTTTTATGATTGCATTACCAACACTGAAGATGCTGAATGTGGACACTTGGACACCTGTGGAGAAATTCATCTCAACTCAGTTATCTCCTTGTTCTTTCTGCTTAAGTATTTATTTTTCTGGGTTGTCAGGAATATACTGGGTCTCTTAAAAAACACTTCTTATTGTGCAATCAGAAGACAAATGAACCACACTCCAGACTCATTCTCAATACTATTGATGCCACCCCTGAGTTCTCTCCTGCATCTGAAGTGTACTTGCACAATGGGAAATGAAGCCAACTACTCCCTACTCCTATACAGGAGAGACTCCAGGCAAGAAAAGGGTACTAGGATATACATACAAGCTGTCCTCTCTCTAAAAACTTCTATGAATTACAGGTGATTATAATGTACTATTTTTGATAAGTACCCAATTCTTTATATTGAGTTATGCTGTAGGAATTAAGCAAGATATCAAAGAAGTCTTAAGGAAATGAAGCTTAAAGTGTGAACACATTTTGCTTCTCATAAGAAA
>PVKN010027912.1:0-13387 GCA_004027915.1 Capromys pilorides
AGTTCAGGCTGGCCTTGAGCTCACTTTTGTAGCCCAGGCTGGTCTCAAACTCACACCGATCCTGCCTCAGCCTCCCAAGTGCTGGGATTACAAGCATGTACCACCACACCCAGCTTCCACACCCAGTTTCAACTGCTGTCTCAGCAACCCCCTGGCCCATAGATTGAACCCCCCAGCCCCTGTGCCTGCTTGCAGGCACTTTAATTTGCTGAGCTATTTGGCTGACCCTTTGCTTTTCTTTTTGTCTTTTTTTAAAAATTTACTTTGAAGAGAGTATAGTAATAATTACTATGACACTAGAAATGGTACACATTTAGAAGACCAAGATGATAAGTATTCAAGCATAAATTCTATATTACATTGTTGTCCTTGATGTAGCTGCTTATACTGCAGACATCAGCAGTTAGTCAAGGTGAAAATTCTACACGTTAATTGCTAAAAGTTCTGAAACAGTTGACTAGATTACAAAATAAAACTTTGAAAAACAGTTTCCTCTCAAGAGTGCCATAGGGCCAGGGATATGGCTCAGCGGTTACAAGCACACAAGGGTAAGGTCCTGAATTTGATTCTGAGTACCAAAAGAATGCCACATCTGCGTTTGTATCATGAACAAGACAACAGTTGAAAGTTGTTTTCCTGAGAAGAAAAGTACTACAAGTTTGAGGACATGTGTGTGTGTGTGTGAGTATGTATGTATCCCCAAAAGCTGTACTATTCTTGAATTTTCTGTCTTGAAAATTTTTGAACTTTTGCAAAAATTTTTTTAAAAGTCTCCTTAAACTGGGCCAGCCAGGCGCAACAGCTCATCGGTCTAAAGCACCTGCAGGGATTGTGGTTGAATCCTTGGCACCACATGCTGGACTAACCGCACCCCCAGTGCAGGCTAAGCCGGCCATAGCTTAACATAAACAAATAAATGAAGTTTTTAAAAAAAATAATATAAGTTGGATGTGGGGGCTCACACCTGTAATCCCAGCACTTGGGAGACCAGGAGGATCAGTTGTGAGTTCAACAGTCAAGACCAGCCTGGACTACAAAAGTGAGCTCAAGGCCAGTCTGACCTGCATAGGGAGACCCTGTCTCAAAAGACAAAAAAAAAAAAAGAAAAAAAAAGATTAAAAAAGAAATAGTACAGGGGCCAGGGTGATAGCTCAGAGATCTAAAGCGCCTGCTTAGGCAAGCTTAAGCAACTACAGGGACCGTGGTTCAATCCCCAGCACCACACGCTACGCCAGGCCCATCACCAGGGCAGGCTGAGCCAGTCATTAAATATATATATATATATATATATATATATATATATATATATATATATATCCCCCACATACATATACATACAGCTGTCTTTCACCCCTGATATTGAGGTAGGGGTTACCTGGCTCCAGAACTGCATAGGTGGTCTACATCATCCCAGCCTCTGGTACTGAAGTCCCTTATAAAATAGTGCTGTTATTTCTGTAATTATCTATACACATCCTCCTGAACACTTTAAGTCCTCTCTATACAGTATTTCTTAAAATATCTAATATAATGTAAATGCTATATAAATGGCACTATACTGATTTGTTTGGCAAAAACTCTTAACTAATTGCATATACTTATTACAGAAACCATGGACACAATACTTGTGAGTGCCTTGGAAAATCTAACAGAAAAAAAAGGCAAAAGAAGGTTAGAGGAAAGCAAAATCTGAACAGATCAGTGAATTTCTAAACAGCAGTAGCTAGAATGGGTTATTCAGCTACCCTTCCAGGTTGGCTCTATCTATCTATCTATCTATCTATTTTTTGAGGGACCGGGGTTCAAATTCGTGACCTTGCACTTGCCAGGCAGGCACTTGTGCCACAGAGCTATCTTCCCAGCCTCCCAGGTATCACTTAGAAGGATCTGCTCCCCAGAAGATATATTGAGACCAAGGCCAGCAATCCATACTCCCAGCATCTTGTCCTACATCTGTCCTTCACATCACCTACTCCACTCCTAACCTAGATACCCTGTAATACACTTTCTGAAAGGCTTAAGTCCCTGACCTAAGCCTCAAAACTCTCATTAGAATGATCAGTTCCATAAAAATAAAAGATACAAAATCCTTGGTTTTTCCTAGAACAAAATAGTCTGTACATCCTACAAACTGTAAATTCTTATTCCCTTTTCCTTAAACAGGTATTTTTTTATAAAACTTTTCGCCTATGAAACTTTTCTTAAAGATTTCCACTTCAATCAGTTGTGAAGGTGGTTCAGGGCAAACTTGTACTACGATAATCTAAACTGGAGGAAAAAAAATGTTTTTCAGTTGTGTCACAAATTCTTCTGTGTCCCTAACCAGGCACTACACCCACAGATGCAGGACTTAGTAAAAACTCGCACTAGCAACAGCACACTGGTCATTCCAGCCTCTTGAGGAGGCTCACTAATGTAAAGATCCAAGCCGTACGCGGTGGCATACACCTGTAATCTCAGCACTTGGGAAGCTGAGGCAGGAGGGTCAATGTGAGTTCAAAACCAGCCTGGGCTACAAAAGTGAGCTCGCTCAAGGCCAGTCTGAACTGCATAGCGAGGCCCTATCTCAAAAAGACAAAATAAATAAATCAATAAATAAAGATCCAGAAAAGAAAATCTCACAACACAGTACCTACAGAAAATCCTTGGTTTCTCTTAAGGGAAAAACAAAGAAAAATAAAAAGAAAAGCCCTTAACCTGTCTGTACTGTTTGGGTGCCACACACCTATCATCGCAACTACTCAGGGCGATTAAGAAAACAGGATTGCACGTCTACAGTCAACCTGGGCAACTCAGCAAGATCTTGCTCAAAATAAAGAAAAAAGGGCTGGAGATGTAGCTTAAGTGATAAAATATCTAACATGTGCTGGTTCCTAGGACAGAAATGCCAAGTTGAAATTACCACAAAACAAAGGGGAAAAAACCAAACTGAAAGTATTCAACAGGGGCCAGTGAGATGGCTCAGTGGTCTAAAGTGTCTGCTTAAGCAACCTTGGGGACCATGGTTCCATCCCCAGCACCACATGCTATGCCAACCCCACCCACAGGGCAGGCTGTGTCTTCCATCACATAAGTAAGAAGTTTTGTTTTGCTTTTTTCTGGGACCGGGGTTCGAACTCACAACCTCACACTTGTCAGGCAGGCACTTGTACCACAGAGCTATCTCCCCAGCCCCTAAATAAATAAAGTTTATAAACAAATTGCATTAAAAAAATATTGAACAGTTTTAAAATCTGTCATTAGGCCAGGTATGATGGCACACCTGTAAGCCCCAAGCCCAATACTGAGAGGCTGAGGCAGGAGGATCATTGCAAGTTCTTAGCTCAAGTTCAGTCTGAGCTCCATAGTGAGATCCTGTCTCAAAAAGACAAAACAGGGCTGGCGAGATAGCTCAGTGGTCTAAAGCGCTTGCTTAAGCAAGCTTAGGCAATCACAGGGACCATGGTTCAATCCCCGGCACCACATACTGTGCCAGCCCATCTCCAGGGCAGGCTGAGCCAGCCACAAAAAAAAAAAAAATGAAGTAGAATTAAAAAAAAAAAAAAACAACTCCATGAGGTTTGGGGCCAGTGAGATGGTTCAGTGGCCTAAAGCGCCTGCTTAGGAAAGCTCAGGCAACTGCAGGGACTGTGGTTCGATCCCTGGCACCACATGCGGTGCCAGCCCCGCCACCAGGGCAGGCAGAGCCAGCCATAAAATAAGTAAATAAAGAAACAAACAAGCAAACAAATAAATAAAATAAAATAAAAATTAAAAAAAAAAAAAAAAAAAAAAAAAAAAAAAAAAAAAAAAAAAAAAAGACAAAACAAACAAACTGAGGAGAGCCTGGGTGTGCTACACACCTATAATCCCAGCTATTCTCGGAAACTAAAATGAGGATCACAAATTTAAACTCATTTAGACAACTTATTTTATTTTTTTAAATTTCATTTTATTTTATTTTTTAAAGATTTATTTATTTATTTATTTTTAATATTATGGCCAGCTCAGCCTGCCTTGGGGGTGGGGCTGGCGCAGCATGTAGTGCCAGGGCTCAAACCTTGGTCTTTGCTGTTGCCTAAGCAAGCCCTTTAGACCCCTGAGCCATCTCACTGGCCCTTATTTTTTTAAACCTCCTTTATTTATTTGTGTTATGGCCGGGTCAGCCTGTCCTGGGGGTGGGGCTGGTGAAGCCTGTGGTGCCAGGGATTGAGCCTCATTCCCTGCGCTTGCCTGAACTTTCCTAGGCAGGTGCTTTAGACCACCGAGCCATCTCGCCGGCCCTCATTTGGGCAATTTACCCTGCCTAAAAAAAAAAAAAAAAAAAAAAAAAGAAACAGGTGTAGTGCTATATGTCTAGGATACCAGAGGCTTAACACCCAGGAGGCTGACACAAAAAGATTGCAATTCAAGGACTGTTTGGACTCTATCGGGAGTTCCATTCCAGCTTACACTGCAGAGCCAGACCCTGTCTCAAATAAATAAAAATTGGGATAGTGATGTGACTCAAGTCAGTGTTCCCTAGATTCAATCTCTAATTAAAAAAAGAAAAAAGGAAGGAAGGAAGGAAGGGAGGGAGGGAGGGAGGGAGGATGGACGCACGCAAGCAGGCAGGCAACTGCACGGGCCAATCAGATACTTCAGTGAACTAAAGCACCTGCAAACACGGGCGGAGCTAAGATGATCAAGATGGTGGTGCACCTGGAATCCTAGAACTTGGGAGGCTGAAAAACGGAGAATCACTACAAGTCCAATCTGCCATGAGACCAAGTCAGATCTGTGTAGTGAGACTGTGTAGACCCTGTACTAAAATACAGGAAATTAAAGCACCTGCAAGCAGGCATAGGGGCTGGGGGTTCAACCCATGGGCCTGCAGTGCCAGCCCAGCTGGGGCACACTGAGATGGCAACTGAGACTGGGCTTGGTGGCACAGCCTCTTCAGAGGCTGTAAACAGGTGGATCACTACAAGTCCAATCTAGTAGTGAGACCCTGAACAACCTGTAGTACATCCTAAAATACAAAAAATAAAAAATATTAAAAAATAAAATACAGGAATAAATAAAGAGCAAATATAATATACAGTAAGAACCTGTCTCAAAAACCTACACAAAAGATTAAAAGCAAGGGGCTGGGGAGATAGCTCCATGGCACAAGTGCCTGCCTGGCAGGTGCAAGGTCATGAGTTTGAATCCCGGTCCTGCCAAAAAAAAAAAAAAGTCAAAAAATAAAAAAGCAGCTGCATAAGTGATATACATAAGCATCTTCCTATAAACTCAATATGGTCTGTATCATTTATCTGTATCATTTTACCTGAACAACAATTCTCCTTTGAAATATTACTATCGGGCCAGCAAGATAGCTTAGCGGTCAAAACCGTCTGCTTAAGCAAGCTTAGGCAACTGCAGGGAATGCGGTTCGATCTCCGACCACCACATGCTACTCCAGCCCCACCCCGCCAGAGCAGGCTGAGCCAGCCATAATATAAATAAAGTTTAAAAAAAAAATTAGATTTGCTAAAAAAATAAAAATAAAAAAAGAAAGAAAGAAATATTACTATCCTCATCTGGCAGTGAAGGTGTCCTAGCACAGAGGTTAGGTAAATTATCTAAAGTCACAGAAAGTTGAAGTTGATGGCACACACCTGTAATTCCAGCACTTGGGAGGCTGAGGCAGGAGGATCGGTGTGAGTTTGAGACCAGCCTGGGTTACAAAAGTGAGCTCAAGGCCAGCCTGAACTGCATGTATACATAGTAAGACCCTGTCTCAAAAAGACAAAAATAAATAAAGTCACAGAAAGTGGAACCAGGGATTTAGCTCAGCAGTACAATAGCCTGCTGGGAAGCACAAGGTCCTGAGCTTGATTCCCAGTACCAAAATTAATTAATTTGCAGACAGTGGTTAAGAACACTGAGCGACTTTAAAGTTCACATATTACAATAGGTTGCCAGCTGTCTCCCACCATACATTTTCTACTCCTTCCGATATCTGATATTTAGTTGGCCAGGATGCCATGCAACTAGAACATTATTTGTATCCCCTGGACTTTCTCGCAGCTAGAAGAGGCCACATTACTACAGACAACTTAGTTAGATAAAACTATTACAGACAATTAGACAAGGCTAAGACCTTGATGGAGTCAGTGCACAAGATGAGAACACATTACAATTGCAGCTAGAAGCATATCAGTCATAGGAAGCCTCAAAATAAAGCCAGAATGACCAAACCTACATGTCTCCCTAAAGGATAAGGAATAATTTAAAGATTATCCTATAATTGATATCACCTGATCCAATAGTCTAGATAGACAACAGTCACCCAAGTGGGTGACCAAAACCTCTGGATCTAACCCTTCCTAAAAAGGTCTGTTCTTTCTCTGTGTATCCTGGTCATGTAATGTGACCCGCTTTCCCATTGGATCAGTATCACCTGAGCAGGTATACTCGTAACCTTATCTCTCTTATCCTTCAAGACTTTGCTATATAAAACTTCGCTGAGAAGTGGGCCTGTTGGCAACCCATTTTTGGTTCTCCTCCTGACTCTCAGGAGCTCTGTCAATAATTGTTTCCTATTCTTGACCAATTGTTCCTCACAATTCATTCTTCAATCTTCAAAGACACAAACTTGGCATATTTAACATCTAACAGCTGGGTGTGGTGGCACAGGCCTGTAACCCCAGCACTCTGAAGGCTGAGGCAGGAAGATCACATGAGTTCAAGACCAGCTTGGGCTACATACAAAGTGAGTTCAAGGCCAGCCTGAACTGCATAGGGAGACCCTGTCTCACAATGACCAAAACAGAAAAACAAATATATCTAAAAGGCTGAAAATTGCATTTTTCACTTACATAAATATAACTAAACTTTGGCCAGAAGAGATATAAGCAAAACTACTGCACAGTAACTTCCAGAAATCATACCTATGAGGTACACTCTTCTTTAGCCCTTCTTTTATCCTCTGACTGGATTTTTAGGACAGACGTCAAACTTAAAAGACAATCTTTGTGTTAGAAAGAACTTGAACCCCAACAATTACACAGAAGAGAGCCCAGGACTCTACTATTTCTTTTACATGAGAAAGAAATATACTCTTTTTTTTTTTCCTGTGACAGGGCCTTACTATGCAGTTAAAGCTGGCTTTGAGCTCACTTTTGTAGTCCAGGCTGGTCTTGAACTCACATCGATCCTCCTGCCTCAGCCTCCTAAACGCTAGGATTACAGACATGCGCCGCCACGCCCAGCTAAGAAATATACTTCTAACTAGTATATAATCAGGGGAATTCTTTGTTATAAGCTATTGAACCTTATTCTAGCAATTATGCCCTATCTTGTAGAAAAGGGTTGGCTATCAGCAAGAAATCATACCTAATAGTATAACTTTATGTCTTCACACTAATATCCCCATTTTTCATTTTTAACTTCATTTTTACATTTATTTGACCTATCACACCCTTGAAAATTATTTCTGTATTCCAATAAAAATACTAGTCTAAAAATTAGCAAACAAGTGCCTGCCTGGCAAGTGCAAGGTCGTGAGTTCGAACCCTGATCCCGCAAAAAAAATAAATAAATAAAATAAAAAATAAAAATTAGCAAACTGATCTAAGTCAAAAATCAGTCCTGGGGCAGGCGTGATAGCTCAGCAGTCTAGCACACCTGCTTAGGCAAGCTTAGGCAACCAAAGGGACCTTGGTTTGATCCCCAGCACCACATGCTGTACCAGCCCCACCCCCAGGACAGGCTCAGCCAGCCATAATATAAATAAAGTTTAAAAAAAAAATCAAGGAAGGAACTGTTTAAAATAAGAGAAGAGCTGGGCGTGGTGGCGCACTTCTGTCATCCCAGCACTTGGGAGGCTGAGGCAGGAGGATCCATGTGAATTTGAGACCAACCTGGGCTACAAAAGTAAGCAGGGCCAGACTGAACTGCATAGTGAGACCCCGTTTCAAAAAGACAAAAAAAAAAAAAAGTCCCAATTCCAGGTAAGATAAAAACTGAAAACTGCCAAATACACAAGACTAATTTTTCAATTAAGTAATACAAACAATTAATATTTAAGAGTCTAGCCAAGAGTGGCAGCACATGGGGGCTGGGGAGATAGCTCAGTGGAAAAAATGCTTGCCTGGCAAGCACAAGGTCCCAAGTTCAATTCCTAGTAACACCAAAAAAAAAAAAGTTACTGAGCTGTTCTCTTATTCATGCTTTGGGGCTGGGGAGATACCTCCGTGGCACAAGTGCCTGACTGGTAAGTGTAAGGTCATGAGTTCAAACCCCAGTACCGCAGGAAAAAAAAAAAAAAAATTCTATGAGTGGCAGCACATGCAGAAAGATTACAAATTTGGGGGCCGGCGAGATGGTTCAATGGTCTAAAGCGCCTGCTTAGGAAAGCTCAGGCAACTGCAGGGACTGCAGTTCGATCACCGGCACCACATGCTGCGCCACCACCACCACCAGGGCAGGCTGAGCCAGCCATGAAATAAAGAAAGAAAGAAACAAGCAAACAAATAAATAAATAAATAAAAATTAAAAAAAAAAAAAAAAAAAAAAAAAAAAAAAAAAAAAAAAAAAAAAAAAAAAAAAAAAAAAAAAAAAAAAAAAAAAAAAAAAAAAAAAAAAAAAAAAAAAAGAAACATTACAAATTTGAGTACCACGTGGACAACTTAGCAAAACCCTGCCTGTCTCAAAATAAAAAAGGTCTGGGGATATAGCTGAGAGCAAAAGTTCTAGTTTTAATTTCCCTACCAAAAAGAAACAATAACCAAATATGCTGGGCCTAGGAGATCACTCAGCAGTCAAAGCACCTGCCTGGCAAGCACAAGGAACCAGGTTTAATCCCCAGTAACACATGCCATGCCGGCCCCAGAACCCTGGCACACTGTGCCAGCCACCTAAACCAAGTGTGGTGGTTTATACCTGTAATCCCAATGGCTGGGGGCTGAGGCAGGAGGATCACTAGAGTCCAAGCTGCATAATGAGATCTTGCACCAAATAAAAGACTTTTTAAAAAAGAAACAACCTAATATGTACTCTACCTAAAGATGCCAAGTAGAGGCTGGGGAGATAGCTCCATGGCAAAAGTGCCTGCCTGGCAAGTGCAAGGTCATGAGTTCAGACCCTGCCCCCCCCCCCCACACACACACACAAAAAAAAGACTAAGATGCCTAAGAAAGCAAAACATAGTGTGAATGAATATGCTAGAGCTAAAAATGACTTAATGTTAAAACTTTCAGTAAGAAAAGTTCAAATCCCTTATCACCAGCAAAATGCTAATCAAAGCTCAAATTAAGATCCACCAATTTGGGCAACACATTTGAGACCCCTCTGTCTCTCAGGAGTTATTCCTAGCTCATATTCTTTTTGTAAAACGGCAGATCAAACTCAGGACACCTTGCACTTGCTAGGCAGGTACTTGTGCCCCTGAGCTATCTCCCCAGCCCCCCAGTTCATATTCTTATTCCCCAATGAATTTTCCTACTCTTTATTTTTTTTAATATTATGTCTGGCTCAGCCTGCCCTGGGGGTGGGGCTAGTGCAGCATGATGTGGTGCTGGATCCAACTGCGGCAGTTGCTAAGCTTGACTAAGCAGGTGCTTTAGATCACTGAGCCACCTCACTGGCCCTATTTTCCTACTCTTTAAAAAAAAAATTGGGGGCCGGCCAGATAGCTCAGAGGATTAAAGTATCTGCTTAGGTAGACATAAGGGCTGGGGTTCAATCTCCAGCCTGTTGTGCAGGCCCAGCCCCACAAGGCACACTGATAATGGCAGGAGAGCCTGTAATCCTAGCACTTGGGAGGCTGAAAACCAGGAAGGATTATTGCAAGTCCATCTGTGTATTGAGACCCTTAAACCCTGTAGACCCTGTACTATATATACTTTAAAAAAAAAATCAGCAATTCCACTTTTGGATATATACCTGAACAAGTTGAAAAAGAGGGTCTCGAACAAACAGCTGCACACCCATGCTGATGAGAGCATTATTCATAACAGCTGCAAGGCACACACAACCCAAATGTCCACTGACATACGAATAAGCAAACTGAGGCAACGTGTGCATATATAATAAATGTTGAGCTGGACTTAAAAAGGAACAATTTTCGGGACTGACGAGATGGCTCAGCGGTCTAAAGCTCCTGCTTAGGCAACCACAGGGACCATAGTTCAATCCCCGGCACCACATGCTGTGCCAGCCCCACCCCAGGGCAGCCGGCCATAACATAAATAAAGTTTTTTTTTTAAAAAGTCAACTTTGAGCTGGGCGTGGTGGTGCATGTCTGTAATCCCAGCACTCCGGAGGCTGAGGCAGGAGAATCAATGTGAATTCTGAGACTATCCTGGGCTACAAAAGTGAGCTCAAGGCCAGCCTGAATTGCATAGCAAGACCTTGTCTCAAAACGACAAAAAAAAAAAAAAAAAGACTGTAGAGAGCTTAATATAGGGCTGGCCAAATAGCTCAGCAAATTAAAGCACCTGCAAGCAGGCACAAGGGCCAGGAGTTTGATCCCCAGGTCTACATGCCAGCCCCACCCCCAGGGCACGCTGAGATGGCTACTGAGACTGGGCATGGTCCCGAAGCCTGTAATCCCAGTCTTTGGGAGTCTGTAAGCAGGTGGATCATGAATCCGATCTAGTACCCTATAGACCCTTCCCTAAAATACAAAAAAAAGAGAGAGAGGGCTGGGGAGATAGCTCAGTAGAACAAGCGCTTGCCTGGCAAGTGCAAGGGCCTGAGTTCAATTCCCATTTCTGCAAAAAATAACCTTTAAAAAAAAAAAAGAGAGAGAGAGAGACAAGAAAAAAAGAGCTTAACATAAAGTGAAAATGCTTAAAAAAGATGGGTAGCTTCAAATTTTTTTTTCCCTACAATGTATGATGTAATGACAGTTTTGAGATTAGTAACACATGTATGGCAGGCATGGTGGCACACATAAAATCCCAGCACTTGGGAGGCTAAGGCAGGAGGACCACTGCTTCACGTCTCAAGCAGACAAAACAAAATAAAATAAAAATAACTGAATTTTTTTTTTAATATTATGGCCAGTTCAGCCTGCCCTGGGGAATGGGGCTGGCCCAGCATGTGGTGCTGGGATTGAACCACAGTCCCTGCAATTGCCTAAGCTTGCCTATGCAGGCGCTTTAGACCACTGAGCCATCTCAGTGGCCCAATAAAAAAAAGATTTTTGACAGTGGTCTCAACAAAAAAGGGATTTTTTGTTTTGCCAACTCATCAGTCCACAGATTAGTATATATTTCATAAGAATCTAGAAGACACTGAGAAAAGTGACAGATGACAAGCACAACAATCAGGGCTGGAGAGAGAGCTCAGCAGTCTAAAGTGCCTGCTTAAGCAAGTTTAGGCAACCAAAGGGACTGCAGATCACTCCCGGAACCACATGCTGTGCCAGCCCCACCCCCAGGGCAGGCTGAGCCAGCCATAACATAAATGTACAAGCATAACAACCAAAGAAACTAAAATGTAAAAGCAAGGCAGAACCCATATTTACATATTTATTCTGTACCCCCAATGGACAGCATATAACAAAATGACAAGCTAAAGTATGAGTTTAAGAGATGGCTACATTGAACCATAAAAGTAACAAAAAAGGTATTTTCAATGTTAAATACCAGCCAAAAGTGTATCTTTTTAAGATCTAAATAAATGTAGCTGTTGAAGTTCATAAATTATCCTATTTTCAGGTGTTTTTTTTTTAGTTTCTCTTTTAAAAAAAAGCCTAAGCATCATCACAACTGATCTTGAAACAATTTTTTGTTAATAAAATTAGGGAGAAAAACAAAGAAAATTTCAGTAGCAAGAAAATATACCAGCAGATGGGTTGCACACAGACCAGCCTGAAAGAAAGTAGAGCTGACTAGCTCTGGCTTTTCCCCGCCATGATAACTGAGAAGAAAAATACTGGAAAAGAAAACATTAAAAATAGCATCATGCCATTAGTTACTATGAAGCCAGAAAGTTAATCCTTCTCTGTAAACCTAAAGCATGCACAGACACATATACCACATAAATCTAAAAATACACTCGCTATTTTGTAGGTACTGTATTATTTCTTAACAATCCTTAATAGGAAGCAGGAAAAAATTCAACTACTATAATCAAAGACAATCTCAACATCTGTACCTAATCTCCATACTGAACCTTTCTTGAAACAACTGCACATGCCAACACAGCTAACACTTTAATAACTTTTTCACTGCTCCATTAAAATCTTTTTCTCCCTCGAATCTTAAAATATAACTACTAGGGCCGGGTGTGGTGGCACACACCTGTAATCCCAGCACTTTGGAAGCTGAGGTTGGAGGATCAGTGCAGTTCAAGACCAGCTTGGGCTACAAAAGTGAGCTCAAGGCCAGCCTGAACTCACAGTGAGACCCTGTCTCAAAAAGACAATCAATCTATATGTGTGTGTGTGTATGTATATGTGTATATATATATAAAATATAACTACTCAACCTGAGATATAGTGCCTAGCACACTCAAGAAACTGAGTTCGATACTCAACAAAGGATGTGCGTGTGTGAAAAAGTGTATTTCTAAAGTTCTTTTCTCACTTGCTTACAACTTAAAACTCCATTCGCAAAATATTGTTTTGTTTACCTGCCATAAAATTGTCTCTAGGAAGCCACAACACTAAAAGTACCCCCAAAACAGCATCAGCAAGCAATACATAACTCTCCCTCATTTTTTTCTGTATTTTAGGGAAGGGTCTACAGGGTGTGCTCAGGGTCTCACTACTAAACAGAGCTAGGATTACAGGCACACCACCATGCCCAGTCTCAATTATCTCAGCATGCCCCGGGGGTAGGGATGGGGCCCACATGGCAGCCCCTGAAGCTGCTTTACTCTGCTGAGCTATTTGGCCAGCCCCCTCCCTCTTTACTTTATACTTTGTTTTCTCTTAAATTGTTTTAGATTTGTTTTTTAATTTGTATTAATTTGTGTTCCCAGTAAGTACAATAATGATTACATTCATCATGAAAGTTGATGCATGTACTTTACACATCTTACATCTTTTTATATCCCTTTCCACATGCTTGGGTAAGCAAGTTCTTCCTACACCTATTTTCACTCAGTTCTCTAGGCCTGCTCCCTGGAAGACTGGACAATTTGCTCAGCTTTCCCCTTCCCCTCAGCCCCTGCTATTGTGTTGCCTTCATTATTCAGCAGAGTATGGAGCTATCAGAAAAAGATCTAGGGGGCCGGCGAGATGGTTCAGTGGTCTAAAGCGCCTGCTTAGGAGGGCTCAGGCAACTGCGGGGACTGCAGTTCGATCCCCGGCACCACATGCTGCGCCAGCGCCACCACCAGGGCAGGCTGAGCCAGCCACAAAAATGAATAAATAAAGAAACAAACAAACACAACAAGCAAACAAATAAATAAATAAATAAATAAAATT
>PVKN010027913.1:0-13391 GCA_004027915.1 Capromys pilorides
GGTTCATGATTTCCCTGCTTTCAGCCTCCCCAGAGCTGGGATTACAATGCCACCACTCCCAGACTCAGTGGCCTGGGTTCAGTGCATCCATGGGTGGGGCCAGCACATCATGTGGTGCCAGGGGTTGGATCCCAGTCCCTGAGATTGCCTAAGCAATGCATAGTTCACTGAAATATCTCACCGTCCTGCTCATGTGGCTTTGAAAGTATCACCTAGCAGGGTTGATAGCTCAGTAGAATAAGGGCTTGCCTAGCAGGCGAAGAGTCCTGAGTTCCATTCCCAGTACCGCAGAAAAATGAACAAACAAACCAAAAAAACAGAAAGTAACATCTAGATATGTAATGCAACACCAACATTTTTCTAATGTCATAATTCTCTCACTCAGTATACTAGTCATTTATCATTCTACTTCTTTTATTTGTGTAAAAATGACTTTTCTCAACTGTGAAATTAAAGAACAATTCAGTCACTGACTAAAAATCCAGGTAAGGTGTGCTACTCCCATGTACAATGACGCATACTCACACACAGATGTTTTAGTTTAACATTAGCCATTCAGGAGACACGTAGCTGGGGTTGGCATGATCTGAATATGCTGATCAAGTTTAGAGGCAGTACAATGTCCAGACCATAAGTAAGGAGCTGAAAGATCCTGAAGGTCTCCAAACAAACTGAATGGAAACATTAGCCTAACTGTATAAGCAGGGGCCTAGTAGGTCAGCACATCCCGTTTCCCTTGACAAAGAGCAACTACCTGTGAAGGATGAAAGGACAGTCCTTGAAGACCCAGTTAATTACATCAACATAGCATGAGACCTCATCAACAGCATTTGCCATTTGGCCCTTGCCCTCTTGCAAATGTGATGTCTTCTGTAGCTCTGAACAGCTATCATTTGTCACTAAACTGTACCTACACTTTGTGCAATGCCCTCCATGTCTTCTATGAAATATTCCATCAGTGACACAAAGATTCAAGGTATGTTGTTGGTTCTTTATGTTAGTCTGTTGATGTTACTGCATTATGGTGTGAGGTTTCATGTGCAGTGTTATCTATATATGACTGTTTAGTAAGCAATGTTTTCTAATTGGAAAAAGCCACACAAAATGTCTGTTCTCGATGGCAATGAGAAGTTAAGCTTCTTCGGTGGCATCTTGTCCTGCACTTGTAGCTCTCAGAGGGGCTTACTGGTGCTCACAAAGCTGGGCTTCCACCTAGCATGTGCTCAGGTAGTAGTGTGTTTAGTGTGAGCAATTCCATAGTTCTAGCTCATGTCTTGCTTTCCCTCACCTGTCTCATTGCAACAGGCGACTGGACACCATATCCGCCAAACTTTCGTGACCATCATAAGGCCTCATGACTTCAAGTTAAGGGCATAAATATGAATACATATCAGGAAAAATGTTGTGAATACAGAGGTGCAGGTCCCCAGTAGTGGGTTTAAAGCTGGCTCTGGAAGGCAGTGGGAAGATCCCATCCCAAGAGGCCCAATACACCCTCTGTGTAGGGCTTGCAGGACTTCTCTGTCTTCCCTGAGGGCTTCTGGAGGCCCAGTGATCTCACAAACTCTTCGCTCCCAGTACCCAGAGGTAGGAGAAGATAACTGCGATATAATAATCAATGCCTTCACGTCTCTGTTATAAGCTAGCTTAAGTGCCTCCATTTTATACTACTTCATGAGTTGGTTGTCCTCTGGCTCCCCCTGCCCAGCCATAAGCCAAGAAATGTGCTAAGCCTTTTAAAGAGAAGATGAGACCCCAAGTATCCCAATACTTATACCAAAAATTGACTTAACCCCTGCGCTAGCTGACAGGAGCCCTCCTCAACTAAGACAAACTATGCCTTTGTTTTAGTTTAGCCCAAACTCTGAGATTACCAATACTTTATTTCCATTGTTCTAAGACAACTCCAATTTTTGCTCTGTAAGAAAATTCGTCTTTGCAGAAAGTTGACTCTGCTCCCCGTAGCAGACTCTCTGACTGCTGCACTGTAAAACCTTGTTCTCACCATAAATTTGTAATATCTCTTCTTCCTCCCTGACCCTGGTGCCAGATGACTTGCAAAGTTCTTCTCTCCAATCAAAGACAGATGCCCCCTTTCTCCACCCCGCCCCCGTGATTTCACTTTAAATATCTTTGTCCCCTCTCAGCAAATGCTTTTTCATCCCGCTGACCCACAGGAGAGTGAAGGCCCCTGAGCTAAGCTAATAAAAACCATGACAAATTTTTGCTTTTGGGTCTTTGTTTTCATCACGATGTGCAACAGTCTCCTTTTACCCCATCCTCCTCAACTGCCCACAAAGTTAGTGTAAGAGCTCATCTGCTGCTCTCAGTGTGTTGCAAGTCACAATGCTGTTAAGAGTCTCACCTCTTGTTAACCTTCAGGGAGGCTCTCCACATGGAGAAGCTACCTTGGAAGTGGGTCTGCAGCTGGGAGATTGAGTGCATGGGGAGAGCTCTTTGGGCACCTGAAGGGAGGTCCTGCTCTGTGTTCCACCGTGCTTCATCTCCCTGCTAGAAAAGGCCTTACAAATTGGAGCGTCCTGCTGTGCAGTGTTGCATTCTCCCTAGTTAATGCCTCTTCGTGAACCAAAGAGCAGGTCACCTTGGAGATCCGAAGCTCTCCAGGCTCAGAGGTTGGTTCAATTCAGCTGGATTGGGTCTCCCTGCTACCTTCTCTGCTCAGGTTGCCCTCTTGGACACCCCTCTGGACAGCAGGTCTTCACCTGTAAACGGACATGGGAACTGTCACTCTGTTGCTCACATGAGGCCTCGGCAATGCTGCCATTGCCCTCTTGCTGGAGAAATGAAAATTTTGGGGGAAATTTCCTGTGGCAGTTTTCCCTCTGTGTACCCCTGCCATCTCAGGTGTAAATTACTGAGTAAAACCAAGTTACAATTAGGAAACACATATTTCAACTCAGAGTTTCAGGCAACTGTCAGTCTTTTCACTGTTCCTGGGCCTTTGCTGACATACTACATGACTGTAGGAGTTCATGTTGGAGCAGTGTGCTCACCTCAGGTGACAGAGAAATCAAAGGTATAGAGAATATCCGGCTGTATTTCCTATAACCCCCTGATGCCAGGTCCTCAGGTGGTTCATTTCTTCCCCAGATGGTACCTCCCATATTTTGTACCTCCCAACAGTGCCCAGGCTGAAGGTCAAGCATTCATGGTAGGGCTTCAGGGTCCTTTAGGGTCTATGCTCAGTGTTACAATGGCTTGGAGGTGGGCATTGCACATGGATTTAAGAAAGGGTTCCAAGGGCAAGGCATATTCTCTGCAGCACAGCAGCAGCCTGGCAGCTGGAATGTCCGGAGATTGAAATCTGGGACAGAAAAACAAACAAATAAATAAAAAGGTGCAAAGAAATTTTAGAATCAAGGAAATATCAGTTTCTCTGCCAGACAAGTGGGATGGCAATATATTCAATACAAATAAGTTCAATAGATAAAGATTTAGGTTTGTGTTTTTCTATTTCTTATTTGTACACATTTGGTACATGAGAATAAAATTAGTGCTATTTCTTTATAGTGATGGATGGAGTGGTTTAACTAGTAATCCAGAAAATGTGTTCACTGTCTGTATTAATCACCAAAGATTTCAATCTAGTGTTGTCTAAATAAAGATATCTTTGAACTAGGTGTAAAACTTCATCTGCGTTGCATGTCACAATGAAGTTATAAGGCCTTTGGAAATGTCATAAAACAGTGCTTCTGACATAGAATTTTATCTATAGTTAGGCAGAAAAGTTTTACTTATGTAAATGGTGAGTTTCTTTCTTTCTTCTGTTTTTTTCTGTTTTTCTTTTTCTTTTTTCTTTTTTTTGGGAGACTGGGGTTTGAACTGAGGCCCTTGCCAGGCAACCACTTATTCTACTCAACTATTTCTACTGCCCAAGTTTCTCTTTATAAGCCCTTTAATTTCTGGAATTAGAACAGGTAAGCAAAATATATGAACAAATTTATTCCCAATAGTTTCCACTGTGTATTTACAGGATGTACTCACATGGTACTTGGATTACACCCTAATGTAACCTAGCAGGTCTATATGGACTTGTGTTAGAAAGATTTTATTCTTTTTGGGGGGACAGTGATAGGGAATTTGATGAGACAAGGTACATAGAGTCAAAGTATGTTAAAACAAAACCAATCTTGAAACAGCATTTTTAAAAATGTTTGATGACAAAGCATACTGCAGCATTACACTATTTGTAGTCTTATATGAGGACAGCCAGAGAAGTCAATGGATGTGTTCACGTGAGAAATTCACCTCTAATATACATTTACCTGATTTTTCCAGGGTTTGAAGATATGGGCATGTGAGTAGTTGGCCTTTACATTAAGTGTTGGATTTGTATCTCAAGGATCATACGTGTTTGAAACAAAATGCAGCTGGAAAATTAAGAGGTAAATGTACACAGCTACTATAAAGGGGACACAAGTCTCTGTGGTAAACCGTGGATTTGAACATATGACACGAAACACAAGGGACAGAAGACAAAAGAGATTAATGTTCAGGAAAATTTTTTTAGAAGTTCAACACTCTTTTGATGCAACGGACACCGAAGAGATGGACAACAATGGAGTCTGTTACGTCACTGGCAAGGAAAAGTTGAGCAGAATGTGTGAAAGATTGTTACATCTCAAGGAAATAAGTAGAGGAAAAATATGCTAACTGGCATGGAAAATGGCTCAGCTCTCTAAAGTGCCTGCTTAGGCAAGCTCAGGCAACTGCAGGGACCGCAGTTTGATCCTGGGCACTGCATGCTGTACCAGCCCCACCCCCATGGTAGGCTGAGCTGGCCATAAAATAAATGAATAAATCAACCAATAAATAAAGTTTTTAAAAACAGACAAGCCAGGGCTACAAAAGTGAGCTCAAAGCGAGCCTGAACTGCATAACAACACCCCGTGTAAAAAAACAAAACAAAAAAAATACTTCAAAATCATCCTCTCGAAAGATGCATGTTACAAGTCTTCCATGAGATAGACAGAAATGTAAGGAAACATTCATTCCAAATGCTATGTATGGCCAGTGAGATAGCTCAGTGGTCTAAGTGCCTGCTTAGCCAAGCACACAGGGAATTAATTGACTCCTGGCACCACATGCCAAACAAGCCTGCCACCAGAATGTGTAATCAGGCAAAAAAATATGTAGCCTAACTGAAAATGGGTGAATCCAGTTGAATAAACAAAAAATTCAACATCTATGTGATAAGCCTAAGAAAATTTGGCTAATGACTTTACACGCAAATTCAAAGCAAAGCTATAAAATGAACTTTGAAAACTTACAGGTTTGGGGGCCTGGCGAGATAGCTCCGGGGAACAATTGCCTGCTGGCTAAGTGCAAGGTCATGCGTTTGAATCACAGACCTGAAAAAAAAATTACAGGTTTATTTATTAGAATTATTTTGTTAACTATAGAAACAAAATGTCACGTTTCTCTAGATATTATGTAATGTTTTGCCACCCTTACTATATAGAGTATGCAATATTTATATCATTGAAAACTTCATATTATTGAAATTTCTGTTCTCTTTTTGGTGAAAAAATGCTTTGAAACTTCTTTTTAAGTGAAGTAACCAAGTTGATCTTTTAGTGTACGTAATTAAACTTACATGCTGGTCTACTAAAGTCGAGAAACTAAAGATCATTTACAAATTTGGGGGTTCTGAGGGCTTAGGAAGGTGTAACAAGGAAGTACTGAAATACCCAGAAGTTCTTCCTATGACATTGAGATTTTATTTTATTTAACTTTATTTTACTGTATTTGCAGAACTGGTGATTGAACTCAGACCCTTACACTAGACAGGCAAGTGCTTATTTTATTGAGCTATCTCCACAGACCACTAAATTAAGTTTATTGCATGCAAGAATTCCCCTTTTCACCTGAGTAAGATGGTCCACAGTTGTGAACTTTTCTGAGTGTGAGCAGCGAATTATGTTACTGGCCTTTTTCAATGAAAGAAACTTAGTTGGGATATACTATTTGCTACTCCCTTATTCTTACAACACCTTCTGATCTTATGTATTCTAAGCATTATGATAGTCATTTTTCTTGAATTCAAATCACAAAACTGAGAATGTATACATCACTGTAGATCCCTCATATAATTAAGGAATCCAGATAACAATCCTGTCTGTGAGTCTTTCCATGACATATTTGACTTACATATTTTAAATGGGTCACAGCCATGAAAGACAAACAAAGCCAGAAGCAACTGCAGTTTGGAGAAGACCTCACCTGGCAGACGGACTCCAGGATGTTACCCAGTGGTCTCCCAAGCTTAGGGGTACGGCACTGTACTCTACTCCAGTCTGCAGGTTATACACGTAAACTGTGATTTGCTCACCAACCAGTGGAGACTATTTCGGTGCTGGAGGTACAACAAAGGGTTATAAAAATTCTGAACAAACCAAATATCAGTTAGTCAGATTGCAAATGTAATACAAAAAATGGAATATATACATGAAAATTTAATAACATTATCTGAACAAACCAATGCATAATAGAGAAAGTTAAAGTAGAATTCAAACAATATCTACAATCAAATGGAAATTTAAACACAATTGAAGAGAACTTGTGGGATTCAGTGAAAGCATTATTTGAGGCATTTTTATTGTGGTGAACTTGCACACTAGGTAAACAAATAAATATTCTAATACTATATCTCGAGCTTCTAAATAAATCAGAGCAAATCAAACACAAAACACAAAACTGGGAGAAAACAGAGCACAGCCAAAATTAATGTACTTGAGATTAAGAAAGAAATACAAAGATTAATAAATGAAAGAGTTGCTTCTTTGTTACATTAAATAAAGTTGAGGGAACAACCTCATGGAACAGGAGGCTCAGTATTCTAAGGCCAATTGTTTGAAATGCATTGATTCATTTGGTAAAATCTTTACATACCTTCCCATGGTACATTCTTATCTATTTAGGTGAAAAAGTGCAATTACCAAAATTATATGAACAAAAAAAGATTTTGGAGAACTGAACAAGCTTAGAAAAAGGAGACAATGTTAGGTAGTACATTGGACCTACATCTCTGATTTCTTAAACCATTTTTAATAAGTGTGGAGTGGTGTTGGCTGATGCTATATTCTACATTTAGATAAACTTAACAATGTACTATCCAGCAGTAGAGCTACATTTATTTAGTGTATTTTTCTTCTTCCCCTCATCCAATTTGTTCTTTCCTTTGAGTCACTGGATTCATTTCACAGTGTCTATTCTACCCTTTGGATTTTATTTATTATTTCATTTTCTTACAGTTGGGACTCAACAGGATGTTCACACATATGGATGTATTTCACTCATGAACATAGTTTCTATGTATCCATTTATCAGTAGAACCCTTGAATTTATCTCTTTCATAGCTAAGAATTACGCCACTGTATAAGTACAAAACATCCTTTTTTCTGCATTCCTGGATTGGTAGATATCTGGGTTGTTTCCAATCCAGATTTAGGTATGACAAATTGCTGCTATACACATGAATGCAAAAACATAATTAAAATTAAACTTGAGTGCACATATATCATTGTGTTATGATGTTTTCAATTTTGGAAAAATACCAACTATCGCTTTCAGTTTGGAGGATGAGAATGGACAAGGGATAAGGTATACGTATAAAACTGTACATTGTGCAGATGAACCACTTTTCCTGTCGTCCAAATAGTTTTGAGGTCTTAGCCCTCTTCATTGGCCTGAAGGCAAGGATAATGTTCTTGTCACTGGATGGGGTCCTTGAAGGCAGTGATGGTAACATCAACTCACCACAATAACTATTCTGGGACATAGAGTTAGTTCCAGGACACTATGAATTTCATGGCAAGACATTCTCAAACAAAACAAAAGCAAGCAAAGCACACTCATAATCACACATAGAAACAGCAAAACCAAAAAAATAAAAATAAAAATACTGAAAAAATAAGAAGGAAATAAACACTATTACTATATGATCAAATACTCCTGAATTGGTGATGCTTTCAGTTTGTCATTCTTTTTGTTTAATGTCCTATCTTGAATTATGACATCAGAAAGCCAGAATTAATCCATTTAGTGCAGGGAGAAGGTTCTAGAAATGCCCTAGTTGTAATCACAGGACTGAAAAGGAAGCTGAGTGTGCAGAACTTCCCCTTCCTCTGCCATTTCTTTCTCTGTCTTCAGTCTCCCCTGCTGCAGTCCTCAGCATTGCCAATTCCAATGGTGACAGTGGAAGCCAAGTACGCTGGGGAGATCAAAATGAAGAAGGAGAAAGTATTTGTAGAGTTTTAGGAGGTGTAGATCCAACAGAATGGGCCCATTACACATTGTGCGTGTGTGTGTGTGTGTGTGTGTGTGTGTGTGTGTGTGTGTGTGTGTCTATGGTGCAGATTGAACGAGGACCTGTCGGGCCCTCACGAAGCAGAACTCTATCACTGAGACACAGCACCCGCCCCCTCCTTGCTTTTGACTTTGTTCTCTTTGTCTGCTGAGTACTCACCCTGAAAATAAGCTGAATTGTGATGAGAAGCATTAAAATGGAAGCGAAAAGATATCTAGAAATCTACAAAATTGTGAGAAAGAGGTTCTTTAAAAAGGGACCGCTTATAATTCTTTTATTGTTTTTCCTCTTTTGAGACAGGGTCTTGCTATACAATTCAGACTGGCCTTGAGCTTACTTTTTAGGCCTGGCTGATCTCAAACTTGCAAAAATCCTCAAGCCTCAGCCTCCCAAAAGCTGGGAATATAGGTGTGCAGCACTGAACCAGACCTTACAATTCTTTATGAGCTTAAAATGTTATCCAGTTTCTCCAATGGCATGAGTGTGAATGTCATTCTCATTAGGAAGCCAAAGACTGACCTACTGGGGCCCAGACTGACCTTTCATGGCTTTGTGGATCATGCAGGCTCCCTTACAGTTATGAGCTTTGCTATTGCGGCATGAAGGCCAACATAAACACACAAACAAATGAATTAGCTGCATTCCAGTACAGTTATGGCACATATGAAACACTCACCATTGGATGAACAAAGTGTGGACCTTGGGCAGCTAGCAAGGAAAAGCACATGATGGGGTCCATCTCAGCCTGGGTAAGCAGTAGGGTCTCTGCAGGCAGAGAGTGTTCTTTGCAGACACTTGAACACTAATTGCTATTGTTTAGTGAGGGAAGTGCTTGTTATCTCTTGAGTCTGGCTCTCTCTGCAGTCCTGATTGATCTTGACTCACTCTGTAGCCCAAACTGGCCTTGCTCCTCTTGCATGACAGGTGCTGTGATTGCAGGCTGAGCCCTATACCTGGCTTACTTTAAGCTTGCAAACATTGGGAGCTAGGGAGATAGCTCAGTAGAATAAGTGCTTGCCTGGCAACTTCAAGGGCCTGAGTTCAATGTTTGGTACTGAAAAAAAGAAAAAAAAAAAAAAACTCACATGAATATATCTCAATTGAGTAGGGATAGGAAGGAAATTAATCTTCATTTGCCTTTAGTGTGATAATATGTGAAAAATCTTCAGATACAGTAATAGATGTATAAAATGAATAAAGTAAACAATATATATGAAGAATCTGACTTTCATGGTCCTTGTACATCAGATGATGGTGAAGGTCCTGACAATGCTTTAATAAGGATCACTAAATATTTCTTTTCAAAGCACATAGAATAGTACAAATGTAATGATAGATTGTATGTATGTATGTGTGTGCATATATATATATATATATATATATATATATATATATATAATCTTCTAAGAGACATGAAACTAAGCACCTTGTGCTTCAGGCAGGTGCTTGTGCCACTGAGGTATACTCCCAACTCTGTATTGCATTTTTATACATTACAGAAGGAAAAACAGACATCAAATCTAATGTTGGCAACAAAATAATTCCTCCTCATTGGAACTGGGGGTATAAATGAACTTTTGTTTACAACTAATTTTCTTCACTTACTTTTTTGTTATTCTCAGCATGAGTTGCTCTTTTTAAAGTATTAGGATGGACAACCTCAGTGATTGCACCTAAGCCCACTGACAAATAATAACAACATCAAGGAAAACATACAGAAAACCTTTGTGCCATTTATGGACACTGCCATTCTTTCTTGTATGCTGCCTAAATTGCTCGACAAATTCTACACAATACAAAATTTAAATAAAACCAGTACAACTAAGAACAAAAATAAAAACACTGCTGACTTTTGTGCTTTCCTCCACTCTACGTTCCCTGTGAGCAATGAAGCGACTGGGGTGCAGGCACAGCCACTACACAGTGCCATCAGAGCCACCATGGTAAACACAGTAAAGGGTTACTGGGAGCCTTAGGCTCCTTTGTTTACATAAAATCTGAGGTTGCTTTCACACCCAGGCTTTACAGGTGACCAGCTCATAGGAAGACAACAAGGTCCTTAAATACATGTATGCACATTCACACACACACACACACACACACACACACACACACACACTCATACACTCATACACACACATGTGGTGACATCTAAATACCTTGGAAAATGTCATTTTTCTATGTAAAGAAAGGGAGAAAGAAGAAACAGAAGGACAAAGAGAGGAAGAAGAGCAGAAGGAATATGAGGAAGAGGAAGAAGAAGAGGATAGCGAAGAAAAAGAGGAAGAATCAGAAGAAGAGACACAGAATCTCAAAATGCGAGAGCTAGTGTATCATGGAAAGCATAAAGATTCATGTTAAAAGCATTTATGATATTCAGGGAGTGAATCATCCGTAATAGGGTTATGGAGTAGGGGAGGTCAGGATGTACATAACAAGCTGTTCTCCTAAGCTGTTTTAAAATATGAGAAGTGTTTTACAATGTACTTTCTGTAAAAAGATAAAGAAGTATTATTTCCAATAATTCAATTTATAATGCATAGTACTCATTTTTAAATATCTGCTAGGCCTCTCATTTAAATCTCTTCATTAGAAAGGTGAGAAAAAGTAGACTATAGAGAAATTTAAGGAGAAGATAAACGTAAAAAGTGCAGTATTGGAATAAAAATGGTACTCAGTAAATTCAGTACTAATGAATAGAATTTTGAATGAATGTTGAAAACTTGAAGTTAAAATCAACAGCCAGACATGGTGGGACAGAGCTGTAATCTCAGCACTCTGGAGTCTGACACAGGAGGAGCTCTGAGAGACCGAGACCAGCCTGGGCAACAAGGGGAGTTCAGGACCAGACTGGCCCTTCTGTGAAAGTCTCACTGGCCTGAACCTGACCAAAGGAAGCCGAACAGAACACTGAAAACTAAAATCATTCACTTTGCAGGGGTATAAAATTATGGGCTCAGGTTTTCCCTTGCCTCACAGATTTTGATAGCAATGAAAAGAGGGGGTGTTTTACAAAACTAACTTTTTTAAAGTCAGTTCTTAACAGAATATTAAAGAACAAGAGCTAAGACAATGATTAAAAAAAAAAAAAAACCTAAAGGGGAAATGTATTAAAGGGAAATGACAGGATACTCTGCTTAAAATGCAAGTGACCCACGGGCAATCGCCGGTGCTAACATAAAGGCTATATAGGGAATTAAGAGTAGAAAAGAGTCCCCATTAGGCAGTGAAACAGTAGCATAAACATAAATTGGATCAATTCGCTGGTCAGGCTTGCCAAACCATGAATTTCTGTGCAAGGGGTGCGGTGCCTCCGGAGAGATGCGGCTCAAACCTGGATGCTCTGACCTGAATCTCTGGCATGCGCTTTACAATTGTGAGCTGTCTGCCTGTCACAGCAAGAAATGATAGCATTTTAAAGTCACCTCATTGTATCTGGGGAGATAACTCAGTGGATGAAGGGATTCCCTCGCAAACTCAAGGATCTGAGTTCAATTCCCGGTCTTTAAATAAGCAAGTAAGTGAAAATAAACGCTTGTTGCAGCTTCCAGCTAGGAGAAAATAGCAATCTGACTGTTTTCGAAAACGTCACATTTAGCCTAGTAATTCGGTTCATTTTCTTATCTGTTTGAAGAAAAAACAAAAAATAAAACAGTTTTTGCACCCCTATGCAGAGTTGCTCAAGGTGAAATATCACAGAGCAAAGGCACCTATATAAAATGCTGTGAAAATCATGTTTGTATTTGTTAAATAGGACACGCTTTAACCTTGTACCCTAGTGTTATGTATGGGAAGAGACGGGCACAGTGGGCTCAGCCTGCCTTCCCTGCACCTTTATGGAGAATCATGAATTGCGTCCTCCCACTCGGGAAGTATTTTAAATAAGTCCTACTGATGGAGCGCAGAGATTTGTTCCTGACCCGCCCTCGCATTCCACAACTATTCAGTAAGCCTGTCACTGGATCCTTGTTTCATCAGCCCTTAGGTGGCGCTGTGAGCACAGAGGTCAGCGGCTCTCCAGAGACCACCGCCCCATTCCTGGGTTGAGCATAGCAGCCCAGAGCAGTTGGACTTGTGAAATTTGAAATCATTAGTCCAGCCTGTGATTGCAGCCCAGCTGTCTCCTTACACAGTGGAAATCTTAAAGCCTGATCTAGAATCTTTCATGGTGAGGTCTGACCAGACCAGAAGAAAGCTCTGCTAACAGGGCTGGAATTTTTATCTAGAACTTAAGTAATTTCCTGACCCTACATTTTTTCTGCAAAAATTCTGATATTAAGTCTTTATTTTTCTTCAAATTTAAAAGTTTTCTACATTCTCTCTTCGATTCTAGTAGTTATTTTCTTAAGTAAGTGGAATCCCAAGTTAGCAGATGAATGCAATAGCAACAACTGAGAAATCGCTACACTTTGGCAGAGAATCAAATACCTTATAGTCTTCTTGTGACCGCTCCATTTTGGTCTATTTCACATGCCTTGGTTTCTACTGGAGAAATCTTTGCTTTTTTAATTCCATTTTTTTCCTATTATAACTGAAGCATCTATCAGCCTTGCCTTGCTTTGCTTGGCTTGATGCTGCTGGGACGGAACACAGTCCCTGGTATAGCCAAGGCTCTAAGGAGCAGCTGCTCCTCTAGCACTCAGGTCCCATTTCTATTTCCTATTGGGTTGAATCTCTGCCTGAGTAAGTGATATCAACAATCAGGGAGAACTGAATCGATGCTGATTGTTTAGCTATTTTCATGTGTACCAAAGTAAACATCTCATGGATGCACCTAAAATGTCCTTTCTTGTGAAATGAATATGTTTATGTCATGGTTTTGCAGTAGACCAATAAGGAGTAATGGGATACTGAAAGGAAAATATTTTAGAATATCACCAAAAAAATTAAAAATACTAATGGGTACACTGAATAAAATGTGCACACATGTTATAATTGGAAATTTGTGATCACTGAAATTAGTTAAGCGTGTAAATAATGTAGAGTTAGCACAACCTCATGGATTGGGAGACACGATAACGTGAGTTCAGTGCTTTCAATTGTACTTCTACATTTGGTAAAG